>CM076584.1:1495045785-1495074854 GCA_034641835.2 Pinus albicaulis | reverse complement strand
TTTCATATGATGACAACTCTGTTTAAGAAGTTAAACAGAGTTAGAATAACGCATCATATTCATAGATTTAGATTTCTATATTGTCTATACATACTATGAAAGATAACATTCCTATATTTTCATAAATGATATAAAAGAGAAATGTTTTAGAAACATCTATATATATATATATACAATAGCAATTTAAATAGGAATATTTCATCGCATAAGAAAACCTAAATGGGTAAATGATAGAAATACCAAACACATTTAAAATTCTCTCGATGCAATTGATACTCCGATCCCGTTATTTCACTTAGAACTATCTCCAAGATGCAAAAGCAGATTCTTAAAATGATTCCTCATAAAATCACAAAATGTGATCCATCATAAAAATAAGGTATTTAGAAGTACAAAAGTGTATCTTCCAAGTCAAAAATTATTACAGAAATTCAGGACCCCTTTCTAAATACATGAAATGGGTTTAACTAGTACTAAAAATTTAACAACTATCCTAAACATCGCCTAGATGTTGTTGATGAATAAAAAAAAACATGAAAACTAGGAATGATATTTAGCAAAAATAGAATGGTGGTTCCCATTGAATAGATCCAAGATACTTTCACGTATCCTATGTGTGCAACCGGCATATCAATAACATATATTTGACTTCTCGCATGACTCGTACGAGAATGTAGTTGGATCGATGTAGGTGGCATCAAATTTTTGAAGCATATTAGCAATAAGATGGGAGAGGCATTTCATAGTCAATTGTTATCGTGTGGTTTAACCAGACATGACCCTAATGTATCCTATGTTAGCTCTTGGATTGCATCAATTTGTTGGTACCTCGCTTTTCAATTGTTTCTCCCATTGTTTTTCTAACTCTTTTACCTTCGGAAGTTGTCCCTGAATGAGATAAGAGATTAAGTTAGTGGTATGTAGGTTATCGATTAAATCTACTTACATTGTTCATTAAAACTCTCGCTCTCGTGTATTCTAGTTTCCCATTGCTTTAATTAACTCTTCCTCCCCCATTCTACAAACATAATTTATTGATGTGCTTCTTGAATTTTAGGCAACTAGCCGCAATTCCTTGATCTGTTTTCATGTGAGAAATTTCCGAGATTTTCTTCATCGATATCTTCAAATTCAAGTCTTGATTTTGTTGTTTTCCTCGCAAGCAACATGGTTATCTCACATAAAGGATCAACCATTGTTATCTTCTCGAGATAAAATACTGCTTCGTAATGATAGCATTTTATTTGATTCAAGGGCTTCCTTCTTGAATTGATCTACCACAAGATAATCTTTAAATATCGAGTAGCCTTTGCTTGCAATATTGCATTATCTTCCTCCTTGGCCACTTTTTTTCTCTTTTGAAGCAATTCCGTAATTCATCTAACTCTTGGGACAATTGTTTTTATTTTGCATGTTTTGTCGGTCAAGCTTTTGTCTTTTTAGAATTTAACTTTTCTTTAAGTTCTTCATTCTGATCGTCTTTCTTCAACTAATTGTCAGCTTCTCCAAACTCGCACTATTCTTTGATCTTTTTCTTTTATTAACAAATTTACCTTTTCGAAGCTTTATCCATAGTTGTTGTTGTATAGGCTCGTATACCGAGATATTTTGTTAAGTCCTTCAAGGATCAACCTTGGAGTTTTTCCAAACAATATCCATCAATTCGGCTTGGGAAGATGATAATAGATTGTGGTCAAGTTTTCTTTTCTTTCTTTGCCTCTTAACCACAAACATGCTTTGGGTCGTAGAAAATTTCCAAGGGTGAGATATCTTCAACTTTTAACACAATCTCCTCGAAGAATTTCATGAATAATTTCAACATCCGGAGTGTTGATATTACCGACCGCTTTTCCCTTAACCGTGATGATAGATGTCTATGTTGTATTCAGCTTCGGAAATCATTCTCGTCCTTTTGTTCTCACGATCGAACTCGTTCACATTATTTTGAATTAACATTTACATCAATATCGAGGATTGCCACCTTCTTTCCCGTGTTTACCTTTTTCGCCTTGAGTATCAATATTTTTGCCCTTTTCTTCTTTTTTTTCTTCTTGGGATAGAAAATGAGTCAATTGTAGCTGGTCAAGAGGAATTGTCATAACCTATTGTTCCCCGTAAAGCATGAATTTATCCATATCGCTCGTTTCCGCTGAACTTGCTTGTTGCCGAACTCCGTAAAACTTCACCTCGAGACAAATAAGTCATCAAAACTATCATCTTCATGTTCAAAATTGGCAATTTTTACTATAGATGTAACATTAAGAGCGATTTTATTTGGGTCATATTGCCTTGGGGCGATGAATGCTAGTTTCTGAGTTCTTTAATTTTCAAGGCTTCTTCTCTCGCATGCTTGAAATCATCGAGAGTGTAAGATCCACTTTTGACAAAAAATGTAGGGCTACATTTGTTTCTTGGAGGTCTTAAGATTCTTGGACAAACCTTTCTCCGTAATCTGATAGGAAATTTCGAGCTAGTAATTTACTGTGAATGTATAGAGGCAAAACATGAGGGTTGGTTACACTTCCGAATATTTGGATGTAAGTGAAATTATCCTCTCCAAACCGCCTCCAATTAGATTTAGTTCAAATATTGGCCTGGTCCGATAGCCGCAGGGGGCTCATAAAATGGCTTCGATGAATGGGCATCATAAATCTAATGCAAATATTATATACATGGTTTCGTAATGGGCTTTCCACAAATATTTATGATACATATGGATAGAGTGGGGTATCGAGGAGTCCATTTCCATCCCAAATGGGAAATTTGGAATTGAAGCATATAACGATAGTGTATGCACACGTATGAAATGGGGGGTGTCGTTCCGATAGACATATGCCTATTCCTTCTATAATTAAGAATTTTGTTCGTTTTTTATTCTACCTGACAGGGATGACCGACTAATCCATAATATAAGAATTAATTGTGGCAACAATCGTGGGTACCATTTCAATAGAAAAACGTATTTAATTGGCAAACCCAAACAATATGCATATCATGCCAACAACGTAGCAATAGGGAGGTGCTATAGATTCTACATAGTACTTACCGAGGATTCATGCTTGTTTTTCTTCCTCGAGCTTTCCTCCATTCTCTAATAGGTTCGACTCTATTTTGTTTTTTTTTGTGAAATCCTCAGAAATGCTTTGTTGTAGATCTTCTTAGGCTCTAGTAGATGATACATTGCCCTAATATCCTCCGATTTAAAGGATCCGAACATCTTTCCACCTCGCCAGAAAAATGCTCGTCCGTGATGTTTATGCCCTCTATTACCCATCGTACTAAATCATAGTATGGAAATACATTTTTGCCGAGCTGCTACTCTATGAAGATAAGAGTATGCCGCTCTTTGAGGGGATTATCTAATTTCGAGTCGCTGGCTTCATAATTCCGCCGCTTTTTCTTCTATCACAAGGATTTTCGCTCGCGTATTATAAACCTCTTCCTAAGAAGTCTTTCCGAGACCAAGGCATGTAGTATCAGTTATTAACTTAAATTTGGTCGTCTTTTCCTTTGGGATGGTGGTAACCTTTACTTTCTTAAGCTTCTTTGACATTTTCTTATCCGGAAGCGTTTTTTAATGTCTATAAATTAGCGAATAGTCATTTTGCCGTATCCGTAAATAAGTGGGAAATGATGAAAAATTCTCTTAGAATCGGGAGGAAAAATGATGAAGAATAAACAATAAGTCATAAAAAGGAAATCATTTAAAGGAAAAAAACAACTTCGCAAAGGATTTCGTTATGATTCTCGATTTAATGATTTCATCTTAAAATTAAATGCTATTATGGAAAGTCACACCACACATTCAAATTTGAGTTAATTTCATGACTTATCCGATTTCCGATCAATGATGATCATACATTTAGGATCAAATAATCTCAAAATCTTGATTTAAATATTACCATATTTCTCTGAAGCTTCCGATTTCGATTGGCCGATGAGTGATGTGATTTGGAGCGATGAGCACAATGAGGCTTTAATTTATCGCATCGGAACTTTTGAAATGAACGCATAAGGATGCATTAAGTTTTCCGCCGATTCGTGATTGCGATTGGACTTATCTCATCGTAGCTTTTCAAAAGGGGCCAATTGTGATATGAATTTCCCAATTTGCGATTGCAATAAGACTTCATCACACTCAACTTTTCAAAAGGGACCACTTGTGATATGACTTTGTTGATTTGCGATTGTGATAAGACTTAATCACATCGAACTTTTAGAAGGGAAGAATCAACTCATAAGCCTAATGCGATATGCACTTTTGCGATCTGATCTATTGTGACTCCAATGATGGAGAAGGCTTTTAAATTTTTTCCTAAGTGATATGCGATTTAGCGATTCACTTTTATCACATCGGAACTCTTTTGAGAAATGACATATCGAGCTTTTCCTTTTCTTCATATTTTGTGAAATGCAATAAATACTTATGTTTAAGCTTTCGCTTGTTTTATGATTCATTTTGATTTTTAATATTTACATATATACAAAGTTCTTTCTTTAATATTGGCAATAAGCGAAGCTAGGAAAAATTATTGAATCTAAAAGAAAAATAAAAGGAGACCCATTTCTTATAAAAAAATCAATATAAAAATTTTGAAATGGGAGGGTTGTTGTACAATACAACAGACCGCGCACATAGACTCAATAAAGGGCTCCATCGGGGATGGAATTCACCGGTGAAAATGTCAAGAACTTTGAGATCCAGTAGCCTTTGACTTTTGACTATGATGTTCCTGTAAGTGTCTCCTGCTTTATGTAATAACTCATATTTATGTCATTTTACCCTTCAAATCTTGGGGCCTTCTCTTCGGGCTTCAACTCTGTAAGGAAAACATCCAATCCAATCTAAACTTTGTAATGTATATGTACAAAGATTTGAAGTGAATAAAAACTAACTATTTGTTAACTTGAGGGAGTAGTAGTGCTTCAGCACTCTGCCATTGAATGGTCCTTCTTGTAGATCTGCTCCATCCAATTCTTTCAAAAATAAAGCATTATTTCCTCTGTAACCATAAATTACATAAGGTCATTTCCACAGGAAATAGAATTTCCCATGTTTACCTTTGTCTTCTCTCCTAGAATCCCACTTTAACACTCGATCTCCAATGTAAAAATCATCCTCTTTGGTCTTTTTATCATATATTTTCTTGATTTTATCTTGGATAACTTGGGATTTAACATAAACTTCTTCCCTTGTTTGTTGCAAGTGAACAGTTTGGTTAATCCTTCTCTGAATATCATTAGTTTCAACCTGTAATTATTGGATAATTTTCATTACTAGCATTGCTAAGGAGGATGGAAAAATAGCATCCATTCCATAAACAAGCTGATAAGGAGATGTACCAATGGACTTCCTAGTTGTAATTTTATCTGCCCATAGGGCATTGAGTAACTTTCTATTCCAATATTTCTTGTTATCTTCCAGTAGTTTTTTAATGATATTTACAAGACTTTTGTTTGAGGATTCAGCTAGGCCATTACCCTGAGGGTAATTTGCAGTAGAATGGCCTAGGGTAATATGGTAATTTTGGCAAAAGGAAATCATATTTTTGGATTTGAATTTTGCTACATTATCAATAATAATATTTTGTGGGCATCCAAATCTTGAAAGAATGTCATTTTCTAGGAAGGTTATAATGACTGTGTCAATGGCTTGTCTGGAGGGTATGGCTTCGATCCACTTTGTAAAATAATCAGTGGCAATTAAAATCGACTTGTGTTGGCTTGAGGATGGAGGGTGAATTTCACTAATGAATTCTAAACTCCATTGTTGAAATGGCATCTCAATTGAAATAGGCTTTAGAGGTAGGGGTAACAATTTTTTCTTGCCTTCAAAAATTTGGCACTTGTGACAAGAAGTCACAAACTTTTTAACATCAGTGAAAAAAGTAGGCCAATAGAAACCAGCTCTAAGGATCTTATCAACAGTAGTTTTCCAATATAAATTCCCTCCACAGGAACTTGTATGAAACTCTTCAAGAATTTTATCAGCTTCTTCCTTTAGTAAACAATTCAGTAAAATCCCACTATGATCTCTCCAAAAGAGTACATTATCTAAGATACAAAATATTACTGTTTTAAGTTTAAGAAATCTAGCTTTAGTTCTTGACAATCCAGGAGGATCTTGTAAGTTTTATAGTACAATGATGATATCTGAGTACCAAGGTGAATCTGAGAAGGCTTCACTGATCATTGGAGTCGCCATCTCTTCCTAGTCATCAACCTGAGCAATAAAATTTATATCTAAGGTATTACAATTTGATTCAGCCATAAGTCTGGCTAATCCTTGACCTTTGATGAGTTTTGTGGGTTTAATTTCTATGTCATATTCTAGGATAGTGGCAATCCACTTACCTCTTCTTCCATCAGGACCATCCTGAGTAAGAATGTCTTTTACTACAGAATTAGGGACATAGGCAATTATGTATGAATAGAGAATATACACCCTGAAGTCTTTTATAGCCTTTACCAAAGCTAAGGCTTGTTTTTCTGTTATGTTATATTTCAAAGGGGCATCTCTAAGATTTTTACTAAAGAAAGCTATAGGTTGTTCAAATCCTTGGTCATTTTTCTGCAGTAAAACTACAGCAATGGTATGTTCTGAAGCAAATGAAAAGATTATGAAGTCTTTCTTAAAATTAGGACTTATTAGGACTGGATTTTGGTTAAGGCTAGTTTTATGGATTCGAAAGATTTTTTAGCCCCAACATTCCATTTAAGAACTGAATCTTTTTTTAGCATGTTATTCAATTCTCTAATTATTCCTGCTAAGTTTGAAATGAATCTTCTTAAAAAAATTATCTTACCTAAGAAAGCTTGTAACTCTTTGATATTTCTAGGTGGACTGATGTTCAGAATTGCTTCTATCCTAGCAGGATTAATTCTAATTCCTTCTTTGAGATTATATGCCCCAGTGACTTACCTTCTTCTAGTCCAAATAAAATTTTCTTGGGATTTAGAGAGATGCCAAATTTCCTACATTTAATGAAAACTTGTCTCAAATGATCCAAATGTTCATTATTTGTTTTGGAAAAAACAGTGATGTCATATAAATAAATTACCAAAAATCATGAATCTCCTTTGCAAAGGTTATTTCCAAAGCCCTTTGAAAGGTTTCCCCTGCATTCATCAGTCCAAAAGGCATTTTTACATACATAAAAGTGCCCCAAGGAGTGGTGAAAGTTATTTTAGCCTAATCTTCTTCTTGGACTAGGATCTGGTTATATCCTGAAAATCCATCTAACAAAGAAATCCTAGAAGAAACTACTACCCTTTGTAATATATGGTCCATTTTAGGTAAAGGGTAATTATCCTTTAAGGATACTTTGTTAAGATTTCTAAAGTCAACACACAATCTAATTTCACTTGTTTTCTTTTTAGTGGGAACTAGGTTTGAAACCCAATCAGAGTATCTGATTGGTGCAATGATCTGGGCATCATACATTCTTTTAACTTCCTTTTCTATCAAAGGTAATAGTACAAGATTAATTCTCCTCAACTTTTGTTTGAATGGTTTTTTATCCTCTTTTATTGGAATTTTGTGTTGGATTATGTTTCTATCATAAGATTTTAAATCTTCATAACTCTAAGCAAACACATCCTGATATTCCTTTAAAAGTTCAATATATCTATCCTTTTCTTCTTGAGGCAATTTTTTAGAAATTTTTATCATTTTAGGTTTCAATTTTATACCAATATTACACTCTTCTATGTCAGATCTTACTGGCTCCATTTTTTGTTTTCTAGCTACATCATTGGAGTCAAAAAGATATTCTAAGGGTGTTAATCCTTTAGGTAAGAAATTATCTTTGAGGTTTAAAATGTCAGATTCATCATCCATAATTTCTTCAATTTCTACTTTCTCTAAGCTATTTATGTCAGCTTGAGTAAATCTAGTTGGTTTATCAAACTTTATTCTATTTACATCTAGGTTATTTGAATCTATTTCACAATCCAAATCATTATTTTTTGTACAATCAGTATCTATCATACAGTTTTGAAATTCTTTTTCATTGTTCAAAAACCTGTAAATATGTTCATCCGGAGAAAAAATCTGCCAATACTTGAGATTATCTGGAATTATTGGCCTATGCTTGACTTCAACAATATATTTGTGATTTGGTTGGAATGGTAAATTTCATGTACTAGCAAAGGTAGCTAGACAATGAGCTTGTATATTTTGTTTTCTAGGTATAGTAGTAAATTTACATTCCAATAAATCATCAATTAAATCTAGCACAATGTCTCTGTATCAACCTAGTCTTGGATTATGAACAGAATAATATCCATTTATTTGTTTTATGATTAATTTAGAATCTCCCATGATTAAAATTCATTGTCCTCCTGAATTTATAATGATTTGAAGTCTTAGAATTAAGGCTTCATACTCAGCGATGTTGTTTGTACATTTGAAACTAAGCTTGAAAGCATGGCCTTTTGAGTGATTATTTTCCATGTTTGTTATCCAAACTCCCGCTCCTACCCCTAATTTGTTAACTGAACCATCAAAGTCTAAATTGCATAGGGATTGATGAAATATATTATCATTTTTTGGTTCTTTCTTTTTTTCAATTAGTTCAGCTTGGATTTTATCAGTTTCAGAGTTACACAGGATAAAAGAATCAAGATCAGTTGATGTAGTGTAAATTGGAAAATTTATAGATCTTTCAACACTACTGACCATATACTTCATCAATGTTTCTATATATAACTTTTTAGGTTGACCAAACACCGAGATAGTAGCATAACTCATGTCCAATTGTAGAGATCCCTGTAACTTTTCTCCCCATGAGTGAGAAAGTAACATCCCATATTTAAGGGGGATATCAGCTACTAAAATGTCCATTAATATGCTCTTACCAGGGTACTGAACTAATGTTACACATAAGTCTTTGATTAATCCAAAACATTTAACCTTACTTGAGTCAAAAGAAAATAAATCTTTGTAAGGCCTTGTTATTTCTAGATTTAGAGTTTCCATAATGGCTTTAGGCATTAAATTGTGGGAATCTCCAGAATCTAGCATAATGTTATGTAGAATTTGATCATAAATGGTAAGACTGATATAAAAAGGATGGACAGCTCCATCTGCAGGTTTTCCATTCACATATGGGCCAAATATCAACTCTGGTTGATCATCATTCAAATTAATAGAATCTTCACCATCATTCATATTCAATGTTTCAGTTATAGTTGATTTGTATAAGTCATGTTTCACCAATTCAGTTAATGGAATTGGTATTTTCAACTTAGCAATTTTTGTTTGAATATTAAATGTAGGTTGAGACTTACTAATTTGAATGATTTCTTCTTTATTAACTGTAGTTTGGCTTGGTTTATCTTGAGTTTCTACAGTTATGTTTTTATTTTCAATTGGTTTAGTAGTCTCTGTCTGAGTTTCCTGTGTTTTACTGCTTCTAATTTTCTTTCAGGTGTTGTTTGAGAGGCAGCAGAAATTTTTTCAGAATTAGAACTATCAGAAGGTGTTTTTGAATTATCATTTTTTGAATTTATTGATTTAGGATCAGCAAAAGGTGTTTTAGGATCTAAATTTTCCGATTTACCCGAATTAGAGGCTTTTGCTACATCAGATTTTTGTGTGTCTTTTGAGGCTTGAGACTTCATCAGAAATATCAACAATTTTAGGACTTGATGTTTTTTTAGGACTAGAAATGTTTTGGGGAGAATTGGAGCTTTGCTTGTTTTCCATTGGGAGAATTTGCAAAACTTTTGTTTTTGGAGCTTCTACTGTTTTCTTATTATGATTTCGGGAAGTTTTTTAGTAGAAGACTCATTATTTTTCTTATTTCTGAGGTTATACTGACTATGTATTTCATTTATGGCAAAGTCATAACCCTGTTTATAATCAAAAGATTCACTGGATTCTAACTTAAGCTGTTGAAGCTCAAAAAATCCTGATCTTCCTAAGTAAGGAAAATAGTATTATCATAATCTATTCCCATTAAATGATTCATTGAATCCTCATCTTCATTATTATTCTGAGAAATTTCAGCATAGTTCTCTTGGAATGGCGGCCTTATTTTTTGGTCTGGGTCTGATTCGTTTGTTTTTCCTTGATTTATGTCTTTTTAAAGTTGGGTTTTCTGATCTGCTGTTGATTATTCCAATGAGGTCTTTTCTCTATATTATCTAGTCTATCCATCATTCTTTCTAAGGTTTTAACTAAACTATCTATTTTTGCATTTGAATTTGAATTTTCTTCTTTGATAGTCACTCTTATTTCATTTTTGAGTCTATCTTTTTTAGCTAATATTTTTATTTCTACACTAACAACATCTAATTGCATTTTTTCTAAGGTGTCTTCATCTCTTTCCCTTAATTGATAAGCCGTATCTGCATCAAATCCATCAGGGAATTTGAGCAGAACAAAATAAGGAGTAGGTTTAAGAGTTGCAGGAATAGAATTATCGACAATATTATGCCTAGTGCAGTAATCTTGAATTGACTCATTTGGGGCTCATTTTAATGCATCAATTTCAGATAATATTTGAAGGGGGTTATTTTTCTTTTCCCATTTATTCAAAAACGTTGTAAAAAATAAAACTAAATCAATTATGCTACCAGTAGCTTGATCTTTAAACCATTTCTTTACTTCTCCAGTCAAAGTTTGAGCAAATGATCTCATTTGAACATCTGAGTAATATATTTCATAAATTTCAAAGAAGTCTGTCATTTTAGTTATGTGTTGCTGAGAAGTATATTGCGTAGTACCATCAAACAATGCTATTTTGTTTTGATAATCTTGAGGCATGTCATGCAATTGTTGAGGTAAGACAAGGGGAACATATCTAGCAGCCATGGCTAAAAACTTAGTTTTACTAGAAGATCTAGTAGAAGAACTTGGAGCTGTGCTGGAAATGATAGCTGATGAACTAAAAACTGTACTGGAAGTGTTGGGAAGTGATATTGAGATATGAGTGGAGCTACTAGGAAATAAGAATGATGAATTTGCAAAATCAAATGGTAAACTAGTGGGTATAGTGGATGAAATGGATGGTGGAAAAAGTATTCTAGGCTACAAAGGCAGTTTAGGGATAAATGAATCTGTGGATGAGTTGGGAGTAGTATTTATATATGATGTAACAACATACAAAGATGAATCTGCAGCTGGTATTATTGTGGTGTGTAACTGAGAAACTGGGAGTTTGTTTGCATAAGTAAAAAATTTAGCTAATTCAATAGCCTCATCAATATCCTTAAGAATTGTAACATTAATTTCTTCAATTTTAGTTTGATATTCAGTTTACTTTGATTTAGATCTTGCTATAATAATTTTCTGTTTTGTATTCAAGAATGAAACAAAATCAGGGTGTAAAACAATAGTTTTTAAATCATTTTCAGATTTTATTTTAAATAAGGAATGCTCGAATTTCAGATCAAAATCAATATCTTGAAGAATAACTAATTCTTGAGGTAATGAATTGACTCTTATTAATGATACTTCAACTTCTAAGTTTTCTGTTTGTTTTTTCTTTTTTCCAATTCGGTCTGGGTTATCTACTATGACAACAGGCTTAGGATCCGGGTTAGACCTGATATAGTAGGTTTTCCTAGAAGCCAGAATTACAATTTTTCAATACCCACTACCTATAAAAATAATCTTGAAATAAAAAGACAAATAAAATAATTTTCCTTCAAGACAAATTTTATGACTGAGGATTGGTTAATTCCCTAGTATGGTCGCCAGTATGTTATCATTCTAGTAAATTCTTAAGTTGTGGGATTTTGGATTTAAGTTAAAGAACTCTAGAGGTAACCACAAACCTACTTCAAACTGTAGGATCTAGCATTCCTAGGGTTCAGAGAGGGCTCTCTCTTTAAGATTTATCTTTGTCTGATTTACCAATGTTAGGCTAGTTATGAATGGGCAGTTTTGGTTTTGATTAATTGTTTTGGTGGGAAAAAATTACTGGAAGGGGTAAATAGAGGGGAATTTACTTGTCCATTTGGCTATGGAGTCTAATCAAGCTAGAAGAACTAGGATCAGGGCCTAAAAGGTCAAATTTATTCAGGGAAAGATAGATAACCCTTGGAGATCTTGGGAAAAATGGTTTTTGAGGTGGTATGATCGGGATAAAGGGCATTTAAAGATCCTTTGATCTAGAAAAGGGAAGTAGAAGGCAGAGGTCATATGGGAGTGAGAGAAATTAAGTATTCTCAACACCAGAAATAAGAAGAAAACAAATAAATGACAACTAGTTAAAAACAGGGTGCTATTAACATGTCTTGTAGTAATACTCCTAGTTGCACATTCAGATTTAGAATTAAAACACAGATGTATGCATGTAACAAAGCAAGATTACAAATGACAAGTTTAGAGAGTACTTCACTCCATATTGCTTATCACAGGGATCCTGAAGTATGATGCCTAAAAGGTGATCCAGTCTGCTACTCAAATTCGAAACACACAACCTTCAAGTCAACAATGTGTCTATAATAACCTTTAGCAATTTTATTCCACACTTAATACTTCTAAAATTGAAGTATTTTTACAAAATGTATTACAAATATCCTAGAAGAGTTCTAGGAATTAACTTAGGAAAAATAAAATATCATTACATAATAAGAGGGACAACTGTTTAAAAAATCAACAAGCTGCCCTTTTTTATCCAAAATAAATAGAACTTTTTTGATGAAAAGGAGCTATTGGCTGCCTATGTGTCCTGCTTGCTGGCTGCTAGATATTATCTTGCAATCTACTTGCCTTCGCTGATACTCTTTCCTGTTGATACTCTTTAACTTTATACTCTTTGACCATCAGTTTTTACTGTCTTACTGCTGTAAAATATATCTTTTAGCAGTGAAAATTAGCAAAACTGTTTTTTCTTTTCTTTTGCTTTTCTTTTGAATGTCTTGAGGCAAACTGTTTTACTGTTTTTTAACTTCCATTTTTATATTAGGTCTGTGAAAGTCTGCCACTCTTCTGCTTTAGGAATTTGCAAATTCTTCAACTTCCTGAAATTCTCATCAACCTCGGTATATCTTGCAAAAGTAGGCTTGATGACAAAGATATGCTTAATTTCATGCTGTAAGAAGAATAAATCCTCAAAATACTGAAGTAAAACTTTCCCTGTAGGAGTGACTTGTGCTGGTGGCTTGTTTATTTGCTCTCTAGAAAACTCCCTGATCTTTTTGTCATAGTCCTTCTGTGGCATAAGCTTTTCATTGAACACATGTATATCAGGTAAGCCTTTCTGTCTAAGATTTGTATACTTTACCATAAATCTAGTTATGGCAAGGTTCATGGCTTCACATTTTTCTTCAAGATTCTTCATCAAGTTCTTTTTAGTGACAACCTTCCTGATTTGTAGGATTGTCTCTGTCATGTATAATACTTGAAGTTCCTCAAGTTCTTCTTTGTTATTTCTATTGAGAAATGTTATGAGCTTTAATGCTTGTTTAGGTTTATCAGTCAATTCATCCTTGGTCTTCTGTATCTCTGATTGAGCTGCCAATAAAAATTCTTTCTGCTCAAATATTACTTGAATTGAAGGCCATTGATTATGAATGGCTTCAATGATGTTGGTCCAGAGATGATTTTTGATGTAGGAGATCTGCTCTGTTAAAGTCAATTCCTTTTTTAGATTTTTGAGTTGTTCCCCTAATCTGATAGCTTTCTGTTCATGATTTTTGGCATTAATATGAGTTGTTTTATTTGCACTTTCAATATTTTTAATCATCTTATTTAATCTGTTTATTTTGTTTGTCTTCAAGGACATATCTTCCATTGCTTTTACTATTTGGCTGGCTTCATCTGTATGCTGTACAACTGTGGTAGAAGATTCTGTAGCTGAATTGGTGGCTGAAGTCACTGGAACTACAGTTTCCAGTGGGTATTTTGGTGCTAACTTTTCTCCTAAAGTAGAAGGCACTGTTGTAGTAATCACTAGGATGACTGTAGGAATTGTAGGAATTTCTGGATCTTTTATAGTCTCTCTTTCTTAGACCAGTTTGTCCATTTGTGTTTCCATCTCCTTGATTTGTGCTGTCAATTGAAGTATTAGTTTCATCATTTCCTCTTTTTCACTTTGATCCCGGAGGACTTACATTGTTTGTGGGTGCTCAATTTGAGGAAGTTTGAGTTGTTTCCTCAAAGCTGCTATATCTCCATTCTTTTTCTTAATCAAAAATTCTGCTGCTTGGATGTTTGAAGGGTCATATCCCACTTGTAATACTAGTTCCTCTAAGGCTTTGATCCTTAGGTCCTTGGCATATAGTGAGGTTTTGTCCATCTTCATCTGATCTTGCATGTTGAGGATGGTATTTTGGAGTTTATTAGCACTTATTGCTTTAGTTGCCACTGTAGAATATAACATTTTAGAGCTCTGCCTATGGAACTCAATCTGGTCCAACTCATGGATTTTTCTGTGTCTACCTCAAGATCACCCTTTTTATAGTCTGATACTATTTTTGGTACTGAGGTAGTAGGCTATAGAAATGACATCATCATTTTATTGCTGGAATAATCAAATCTTGATAATAATCTATTTTGATTGCCAAGCTTCTGTTTCAAGAATTGAGAGTATATTTCTATCTTTACCTCTTCATTTTTCTGCTTAATTTGCTTGTACTTCTCTTTGATGTCCAAGTCCTTTTCCTAAGTTGGCTGTGAGGAAGAGCCTTCCATGCTGTGTTGTTTCTCAATCATCTGTGTGTCATTCTGGTTTACTGTTTTTCCTTTTGAATTTCCACAAGTGTTTCATTGATTATGGCTGCTGCTATATCATCATTGGCCACTGGAGCATCTGTCTTATCAATATAAATTGTTACTTTCTCCTTATCAACTGAACTGAGCTTAGGCCTTTTGTTATAGATTATTTTAAATTTAGTCTCAGTTGTTGTCTCTTCTGTGTAACCTCCTTCTTCCCTGACTCTTTTACTTGATGTTTCTAACTGGTTGACAACTTCCAATGCTTGTGCTGTATCTTTTTGTCTTGCAGCCTCTGTCAAGGTGTTTTCAATCCATTCAAATTTATTGGAAAATTTTTCTATTTCAGGCTTTGACTCATGGATAAAGGGTGTTAATTTAAATTTTACCCTTAGTTTTCTTAAGATCCCTTGTGGATCATAATTCCATGGAAAGCTCTCCTCAAATTTGAATTCTGATAGTTTCTTTGTCACTTCCTTTTCAGCATATCTGTGGTTACAGATAAATGGACCTATTTGATTTTTTAACTTAAATTGGGTCTTCTTCTTGGCTGCCATAAAGGTAATTGAATCTGAATTAAGAATCTTCTAAGATATTCTAATGCAAAAATTCTCACACACATGCTTGGGAAACTTGTAGGGTAACAAGTTTGACCCAAAAATCCTTAATTCAATGTGTTTTTCATAGAGGTACCAATCCCCAACCTTGTTCTGCTCTAAAAGCTGTAAAATTATTTTCATTTCTTCACTAATCCTTGGCTACTTTGATTTATTCAATATGGTCATTGCTGGATGCAAAAATAGCTCTGAAAACTCTGAATAGGTGAAATCATTACATTCTTTTCTCAGCAATGAAGTCCAAAAAATAATTGATTGAGGTTTTCCCTCTACATCCATTTTTTGCAAAGTGACTGGAAATTTTTCTGCTTGAAAGAATAGGAACAAATGAAAAAGAGAAGAAGTATATCTAAATACTCCTTTTGTGGGTAATTTAGTCAACTGGTAGTGGATGGTATCTAATATGAAACCAACATAGTAAAAAATGACTGATGGAGGTTGACCAGGAGACATGGTGGACAAGAAACCAAGAATAGATTCATCAGTATACTCATCTGTAAAATATCCAAGGATAAAAGAGAGCATAGAGATATGATGTCTAGAAATTTCAGGAAATTTAGCTGTGGAGTATGGAGGATTTATCTTTGGAATATCAACATGAGAAGGCATAAAATTCTGAAAGGTCATGAACCTTTTAAGGAAGTCTAGGCCAAGGTATAGCTGAGTTAAGGCCTCTATAGATAAGGGGATTGCTTTGGGATCAAGCTGCAGTTGTAGCATTTGATTAATAGACTGGGCTGTAATAGTGAAAAGTATCTCTTTATTAGCATTTAATACAACCCTTTGATCTGGTTCATAGTATTTTTGACACAGTCTTATGACTTCTTGACCTGGGTGGGTTAAGGGAACTATATACTTGGGTAAATGTGTTTCCCAAACATGAATTTCATGTTTATCTAGATACTTTTCATAACACCAGTTGTGTATATCTAACAAATTGAATTCAACAGTAGGATCAACAATTTTATAATCAATATCAATTAAATGAGGGCTTTCAATAGCAACCACAAGTGGTTGAGGGGTTTTACTAATATAGCAGATTTGGCAGTAATGACTGGAGTAGATTTAAGGGCTTTGGATCCCTCAGGTTTGGGTGCTTTGGATCCTTCAAGTTTGTTGATACTCTGTTTTTTAGGCATTTTTAGGTTACTTTTGTAAGATTAAACAATTTGCAAGAGTAATTTTCTTTTAACAGAGGGAAAACTGGGCAAATTTAGACTAAGGATAGTCTCTTTTAGGTTTTAGACTCAATGAAGTTTATATGAGGATGTAACAACTGGAATAAAGTAGACAACAGGGGCTTCTAAGTTTGTTAGGCTGAGAAAATAGGAATTTAGGGCATTTCAAAGGTTTTTTGGCCTTTCAAATCTTCGAATTTGATCTTTAAACTATAATAATTGAGGAAAATTGCTTGAAAGGCGCGCAGAGGATAAACAGGGTTTTTGGGAAAATTTTGCCAGGGTTTGTCCTGCTTTTTGTGTTTTTAGGCTGTTCAATTTGATTGATTTTCTTAAAAACAAAGGGATTGGTTCTCTTCAAGATAGTTTAAACTCAATTTGCAGGATTAATTTTTTTAGAAAATACCTTTTTTATGTGTATTGGCTCTCTAAAGGGTTTTTAAGTTTTCCATGTCCATTGAATTTGAAGACTTCAATAGCTTTCAGCAGAAGTTGAATGGCTGCTCAAGAATCTTCTGTGGATTTATTTTTATGAAATTCCCGTGGTTCTGCATAAAGGGTAAGTAAAGGCTTTAAAAAAAATTACACAGTCGGGAGCAGCAACTTAGAGGTTTAAAACGTGCATATAAACTGATAAAACTAAGGTTTTCAAAGGTTTTATCATATATTTTGTTTGTATTTATCAGTATTAAATGTAGGTCGCATCATGGCGGGAGGCGGTTTTGGATTTTAAATGGAAAACTAGGCAGTGGTTATCACGCAACATTTTGGCGGTAAGTGGATTTGGACAAAACACACGTGATCCAGTGAAAAAGTGACACGTCAAGGAGAGAGAAATGAGCAAAACTGCCCATTTCACGTGCATTTTGGATTTTTTTGATCGATTACTTTCTTTGTGTGATATTGCATGTAGGCCGTCGGGTTTGGAGCTTTGATGTGAACGGTCAGGATCAAATGGGAAGCTGTAGCTTCAGAATTGGTTGTCGTGGGAAACCTTTAGCGGATAGTTAATATATGTTTTAAACCTTCATAAAATATAAATGGGTAAAGGGTTAATCATATATAAATATGAAGTGTATTATGCATGCGACAAGGGTTAAATTATATAAAACAAAGGGCCTTATATAATGTGGTGGGGATACACATAGGGGAGAAGTGTTAGTTTATTAAAATAAACCTTAGGTTATTTCAACAAACTATGGGTTATAAAATTATCTGGGGATGGGTTTATGTATGCATTGGCTTATACGAAGGAGGAGGGATAATGGTTTTAAAACATAGGATAATGTTTTTAACCAATACAAAGGTGTGGGGTCATATGTATAAGCGGGGCCAAGCTTTTGAACCTTATGAAAAATGATTAATTTGATTCAAATCTTTGGACTTAATGTTTATGAGCGGTATTATATTATTGTATAGTGTTTAAACCTTTTTGAATGGTTTAATGACCATAATGGCTGCATATTTATTTAGTGATAGTTTTATACCAAAGGGCATTTGATTGGGGTTTTTATTTAGCTCATGGGTAATAAATTTGGTCAAAAAAACTTTATAATAGTGGGTTTTTTTGGGGTATTTAGATATAGGGAATTAAATAAGTAGGATAAGGTAATTAGTTAGGGATTTAATAAAATAGGTTAAAAGTTAATATAAAAGGGAAAATGGAATATAACAAAAAATACATAAAATCACTTAGTGTAAGAGTAAAGCATAGCTTATCTTTTTATCATTCCACCAATACTTAGGATAAATGTATTTTTGAGGATTTTTTGCATGTTTTTGAAGGGATGAGGTCAATTACATGGGGTTTTATGCTTCACTAAGTAAGAATGACTCTTTACTTATGAAAAAGGAGTTATAATGTATGAATGACGGATGAATAATGATAAATGGGGATTTTAAAATGAGAAATCAACATTTTCAACTAACCAGTCATCAAGCCTTGTGTTCGGTCCCAACAAAAGTCAGAGAAATGCTTTGAGCCATTTTGACTGACAGCTTAGAATACTGAATATTTATATGGAAGGGGAAATTAGTGATTTTTCCTGATGATCAATATTACATGCTTTCTCCACTTTATTCTACCTACTCAGCCTTATTCCAACATTTTTTCTTCATTTGGCAGGCGCATTTAGACTTGCAACCTTGAAACATTTATGCTTTTAAAGCATAAACTATCTAAATCTACCTTATTTCATCCGAGGGCTCAGATTAAATTGTTGAGCTCCTCATTATTCTCTACCTATCTACTGATTTGTTAGGATTAAAATGTCTGACAAACCTTTATTCACTATCTAAAACTTGAAATTGAAAACATGACAAGTTAAGATTAAACAATTTGACTTATTACAGATTATGACATTTATTGACACTCTGCCATAATCATTTATTTTGCAGAAAAAGTAAAAAGTTGTGGCATTTGGACTTGGTCACTTTCAAGTCTTATTTTTATCTCTTTTTTCTTATGGGATATATATTTTTCTAAGTCCTTTGATCTTTATTTTATGACTTTTACCCTCTTTTTGATTTTTTATTATTTTTCATCTTTTCAAAATATGGGAAAAAAACTTGCAGAAAACAAGGTATGTACATATTTATCAGACTATCAAAGTCAATTCAAAATTTTATGAACCCTATTATTATAGGACCCTAACACACATCACATCCACACCACAATAACTCTATAGGATCCAGGATTTTTCCTACCTCGCCTTGTTTCAAGTTTTCTCTTTCTACCTGTGATTGATTACTGAACACCCTTATGGTTCCTTGCCCAATGGAATATTCCTTCATTCTACAACCACAATATTAAAACCAATTTCTTGATATTCATGCATAGCCTAAAACCTTATACTGTGAATGATTGAAATCCATATAGAGAGAGCCATCTCTGGCATTGGAAGGGCTAGTTTCCAATTTTGCAAGTGGTTAGTGGTTACCTCTGCAATTTTCCTCTACAACATAGGAAAAATAGGAGTGCTAACATGACATATGCTGAATATAGATTGCATTGGTTGTTAACCATATGTTTTAAGCTTAATAGTCAAATACTTTTAAAAGTGTTCTATTTACACTAAACAATGCATTTCTACCCTCCAAAAACTAATAACATTGATCAATGTATATCAACCAATTTTATTTTTTGGTTGTGTTAGTTGATGAAAGCTACGCATGTAGAGGATTAGGAAAGCATGAGAGGCAATGGTTGAATTTGGTTGGCTATGGTTAAATATGATCAAGTTGTTGGAGCTTTTCGGAAAAGATGTGTAATTATTTAGTTTCTCCAACATTTCAAGTGGTTACTCCATCCATCACCAGGGACCAAAAGCTTATGAGTGAACCAACACCGATGAGCCTTTTTATAGGAAAAGGACAACCATGTAGCCATTAGAGAATAAAATTGGTCACAATGGTTACAACTTAATAAAAATCAATAAAAATATAAAAATGGTAATAATTGACGAGAAGTTTATTTTGACTAAATCAATATTTGAATACTTGGAGGATATATAAAGTCTGAATTTTATTAAAATCATAAATGAGAATAACTTAATAATGGAAAATACCAAATCGAATTAATTATATAGGAAAATTTTATTGATTAAATAAATAAATAACGAAATAATAATCAACTAATAATTTGACTTAATGATATTTAAGTATTTAAATTATTTTAATAGTGAAATAGGTTAGAATAATGGCCAAACTCAGAAATGAGAATTAATCAAATTAATAAAATTAAGATTAATTAAAGAATTACTAAGAATTATTTTATTATTTATAGTTAATTGAATTTAGTGAAGGGCCGTTAATAAAATAGTATTTAAAATTTATAGATATTAAAAAGAGAATTTAAGAAGAATTCAAATAAAATCATTTAAAAATACAAATAAGAATAATGTAGAAAATAAAAAAAATAAAAAAATATAATAATTAATGAGGTAAAGCATTAGTAAAATTAGACTAAAATATAATAGTGGATTAAAACATAAGGAGACTAAATTAAAACACAATAAGAACAAATGAAAATATTAAATTAGGCAATTTTCATTTAATTTTAGAAATTGTAGATAAGAATAAAAATTTTGAACAAATTATATTAGGAAGATTATAAATTTTGAGAAGAGAAAATTCAAAAGAAAGTTAAGAGGAAATCGAAGATAAAGCAGGCTACATGAATATAAATAATAAAGAAAGAGACAGACCATGCTAGGGAATGAAACTGGAAAGGGCAAAGGAAGAAGGGCTACAATCAATGGGAGAGTTTGTGGATGACAAGATTCCAGGATTGGCTCAACCTATATCCATATTCTATATTAAAATTATTAGGGTTCTTCTCAATTTCCATGGCTTCACTTATAATGTAAGAGTTGTAAAAAGG
Organism: Pinus albicaulis; assembly: GCA_034641835.2. Classification (NCBI taxonomy): domain Eukaryota; kingdom Viridiplantae; phylum Streptophyta; class Pinopsida; order Pinales; family Pinaceae; genus Pinus; species Pinus albicaulis. The sequence continues at coordinate 1,495,054,010 of CM076584.1, read as the reverse complement.
GACATAGGCTAAAATCTATGACTTATAAAAAAAATCAAATGTTTAGACTCGAAAAAGTGCTCAACGATGGAAGACTTTGATAGACGATTGATAGGTGACGACATTTTATTATGGTGAACATATGGTTCACTATGTGTGACTATGGTTGTACATGTCTAATAAAATTTTACCATGATAAATTATTAATAAATATGGTTGACCATGTTACCTATGGCTAACCATGGTTGACCATGTTGACCATGATTATGCATGTTGAACATGGTTGAATTTATTTGAACATGGTTAAATATGGATGACTATTTTGAACATGGTTGACCATGAATGACCGTATTTGACTAATGGGTGACTAAGTTTGACCATGATTCACCATGGATGACTATGGTTGAACTATGGTTGACTTGGCCTAACTATGGATGACTATAATTGTCTATTGTTGAGTATGGTTTTCTATGGTTTAACATAGTCGAATATGATATGTTATGGTTGATTATAGTTGACGATGGTTGACCATGTTGATTATAGCTAACCACGATTACTCATGGTTGATGATTGACACAATGGGTAACAATGGTTGACCATGGTTGATTATGTTGACCAATTTTACCATGTTGAAAATGACTGGATATGTTCGTCATGGTGACCATGTTTAGACATGCTTAGGTTATTGTAACCATATTAAACCATGGTTTATCCATGGCTAAGCATGTTTTTCCATGTTTTCAATGGTTTAATATAGTTGTAATTGGTTGATAATGGTTGTGTTAAAGTTATACTTATCACATTACGATATCAAGAAATGGATGTCATATCACAACAATGATTTTTTTGTATGTCACATTGTGAAATTGATTTTTATTCATCACATTGCAATGCAAAATTTCGTTTTTCAAATTGCAACTTTAGTTGTTGTCTATTTAATTGCAATATGGATTTTTGTTATTCAAATTGTGATATCAATTGTTGTATTTTAGATTACAAGGTAAATTGTTTCCTATCACATAATGGCATTCATTTTTATTCATCACTGTTGTGACATTGATTTTTTTTCATAACATTGCAATGTAGATTTTTCTTCACCGCTTTACAATGTTGATTTTAGTTCATCACATTACAAAATTAAGTTTTTTCATCATATTTTGACATTAAATTTTGATCATCAAATAGTGTTGTTTATTTTTTTATTTGTCAACTTTTGACTTCATCTTTTGTTCATCAAAATGTGATTGATTTTTTCATCAAATTTAAGTTTAGTTGATCACATTACGATAATTTTTTTCATCAAATTATGTTGTATATTTTATTTCACTGAATTATGATGCTTACTTTTGTTTGTCACATTATAATTTCCCTTTTTGTACAACACTTTTGCAAAGCCAATTTTAGTTCATCACATTGTGACCTCAATTTTTCTATGTCACCTTTGTAATGTTGATTTTAGTTAATCACATTGCAATGTTTATTTTTATTTATCATAATGTGACAGTGATTTAAGCTCTTTAGATTCTTTCGATCTACTTTATTTTTTCTAATTGCAATCTCTGTTTTTGTTCATAAGATTGAAACTTTTGTTTTTGCTCATCAAATTACAACACCTCGTGATTTTTCTCTTCGTGTGCTCTTGTTATTCTCTCATTATCATGATATTCTCTTTTTTCATGGTTTATCATGGTCATGTTTAAACTTATGTTTTCACACGTTGTGGCATTTCTTACCTTGTAATATTCCTTTATCTTTATCTTTAGTGAAATATCCTTGAATTCTCATGATGCATTATGATATTCATTTTGATTGGCCTATGAGGAAATTTTATTTTCCTGATTAGTAATATCACATTGTGACATTCCTGATGGTTTAGGAAATGTCTTACCATGATAGAAATTATAATTTGGTATCCTATAAAGAACATGGAGATTAAAGAGTATAAGGACAAGTTGTTCTATTCTAAAATTATAATATAACACTTGAATTTCAATATTATGTTATGTACAAATATTTTGAAAATAATAATATGATGGAGTTGAATGGAATGAAATAAAACAACATTTGAAGAGTAATAAAAATTCTGTTTTGTCCCAAAATTTCCAAATTTTATAGAATTGTAAGAACATTTTGAAAAAAATTTAATAAAAATATTTCAAGATTTTTTTTTATAAATAATGTTATAAGAAATAATATTACAAACACCGATATTAAAAATAATATTATCAAAACATAATGTTACTATTTTAATGTTATAAATATTCTAATGTCCATAGTATTATTAATAATTTTTGAATATTTAACATGTTAATAATTATATTAATGTTAGTGTTATTACCTTAATATTATTTAATTGTAGTAAATCATAATGTTAATGTTAAAACTAATAGCTATATATTAATGTTAATAGTTTAATGTCCATAATGGTATAAATTATATTCATGTTAATATTAATGTTTAGATTTTTTTTTAAGTTGATACTATATTGCATATATTTACATTGTTCACTCAAACAGGACTTGAACCCAGAACTTCCGGGGATGAGAGTCGTCACTCACATGATCATCACCAGATGGGATGCCTCAACTAGGATGATATTAATGGTAAAAATAAGAGATGTATATCAATGTTAACATTTGAATATTCATAATGTTAATAATCATATTAAAGTTGGTTATCCATGATATCTAAAACAATTGGTGAAAAAGTGTTTGTTAAGGCACTCATTGTGTGAATTTCATTAACCCAAAACCATGTGCGTATAAAAAACCAACCATAGTAAGGATTGGATTGTTATAGAATAAGTATAATGTAAGATATATTTTGATAGCTTAAATGCTCATGAGACTTATCATGACAATCACAACAACACCAACACCACCAACAACTTAATTAATTAATAATATTTTTTGTTACTTCTAATAATAATAATAATAATATTAAATATTAAATCCCCACATGCTATAACAAAGCTATAATGGTAAACATTAATCATCGTCCTCTAATTTTCTAGTTAATGTGGTGATATGTGGCTTAAAAGGTATGAGAAAATTGTAATATCATCTCCTCGGAATTTCTGTGGCCACCGTAATCCCATTCTCATTATCAAGAGCGCCATGGGAAGTACATGGATTAGCTTTTAATTGTAGAGAATTCAGTAGCTCACTTATCAATCTATTTTATTCTCACAATACTTATTAGTCTGGATTTTATTCAATCTAATGTTATTTCTCTTATCATAGACAAGCTTTGACTAAGTTTTCTTCTGCATTAAATTTTGCTCTTATATATTTGTCCCTAACCATGAGTCAATGGAAATTTGATGCCCAAAATGAAATCGATGCATAGATCGATCCCTTCCTCCTTTGGTTTTTCCTTAGTAATTTCCCCTCATTTACTTTGTCATCCCATCACTCCACACCTCCACCTTCTCCCCTTGCAAGTCTAGCCTTTGTTGTTTCCGTTTGGCCCGATCTCCCATCCAAGGCCTGTAATAGCTCTAGTTGTCAAGAGCATGGTGATCATCATATCCCTCCTCTTAATAATAACTACATCAATGTTGAATCCTCTTCCTATTTTTACAAAGCTCCAGTTTCTTTACATATTTTGGAAAAGATTGAAAATGAAAAACTAGTTGTTCGTGTAAAATGAAGATACTTTTTGAAAGATAAAGTAGATGTTGAATTTAATCAATGGAACATAGTTATGAGAAAGCCATGTAAACACAATTAAAAATATTTGTATACCATTGATATTTATTTAGTGGCAAATAAAAATGAAATTTTTTTAATTAACAAGAATGAAGCAAATAATGAAATCATTCTTTACTTTAACGCTTTGCAACTCTAGATAGTGAAAACAGAGTACAATCAATTGGTCAAAAACTCCTTAGCTTGTAAGTCGAAAGAGGATAACCTAAGAATTGGACATCCCAATAACATAGAGGACGTCTCACCAAGTCATTGACATACACAAGTCCCTTATTTTGTTGTATGTTATTGTTTGGCTATAGCAATGTACTTCTCTTTCAATACAACTTTAAGAATATAGAAAGTATATAGGTGAACTGTAATTCACTATGAATAGATTTAAGAAGTAATGAAATTCATAAAATAAGTGGAAAAAAATCATATTTTACTACATATTATATATATATATTATCCGTATTTCAGTAAAAATTATGTAATATTAATTATTAATTTATAAAATAATAATAATAAGTGTAATAAGTGCAATATATAGTGTTGTTATTTAGTTCTTGGTTTTTTATGCAAAAAGTAATTAATATCATAAGTTATTGCTAATTATTAAAACTTGTGATGCGTAAGGTTCTATTTTGCATACATTATATTAGTTTAGATCTTTTTCAACATTTGAATTTAGGTTTCTACTTCAGAATATTAAAACAAAATTTCAAATTATTAAAACAAATAGAATTGTTAAAAAATTTAAGCACGAAGATTTTTATAATTGAATTCACAAAGTTAATATTCAAAAATATTTATTTAAAACAATGAAATTTCTATTTTTAATTAAAATAATTTATAATAAAATTTTCCATAACATTTTCAATCAATTAGTTTTTCTTTTCTCCCTATGTTTTTGAATAACTAATGCATCTACAAATGCCTATAAGCATTTATCTTACATTTTTTGACAATTTGATATTTCAAGGCCTTATATGACTCCTAGACAAGTTGTTCATAAATCAAGCTAACTATTAAAGTTGGTAAAAATGTTTGAAAGAAAAACACTATATAACATTTAAGGAACACATAATTAATTAAAAAAGTGCATGCTGACTTAGGGGCATACCAAAGAGCTACAAATATTTATAATGAAGGGGACATTGTTTTTTCTTATAAATACATTATATATTATTTGAAATATGTTGTTAATAAACGAAGAGTTAAGTTTTACGCATTTTATATTTTTATGAAAAATACAACAGAAAAATATTTATAAATGTAAAATTGAGACTATAATATCAGTTCCAATTATAAATCATTTTACGAAAGTAATATTCAATTAAGATGATATATATATATATATTGTTGGAACACCTAATCCTCTATGGGTAGGTGTGGAATGCGAAAAGTCACAATGGAGTCCAAGTGACCTTAGAATGTGAAACCAAGAGTCACACCATTGTATTATAAATGTACATCATGTATAATGGAAAAATAAGAAAGCCTCACGCTTATCCTCCATTATGTGTTGAGTCTCTTGTGTGTGTGTTTATTCTTCTCATACACCATGTGTGTGTTTAATATGGTATAAGAGATGAGAAGTCCATAACCAGCTCAACCTTAAGTGAGCCATTTGTGTTTATGGCCTGTTCATATCTGCAAAAATTTTGATAATTTTTGCAGCACTCAAATTTTTTCTGCAGCAGTCATTTTTCCACATTCAGAAAGGTGTTTTGAAGAAGAGCAAGATTGGTTCTGAAGAAAAACAGCGTTGTGCATCTGAAGGTTTTCTCACTACTCATTTTTCCTGCAATTTCTAACTATTAAATTCTTCATTTTGAAGAGCTGTTGGAATACTATTTAAAGAAGGTTTCTGAAAGAAAAATTTCTGAGTTTTTCATTGAAAAATTTGTGCAAATATCTGGGTTTTTACCGCTGAAATCTTCTGGAAAATTCTGCATTTTTAAAGTCCATTTCTCTGCTGCTGGGCCACTGGAAAAATTTCGAAGTTTTATTGGAAATCTGCAAATTCTTCTGCTGTAGATTTCTTGAAAAGCATTCTGCCATAAGTTTTCTGTTGTCCTCTGCTTTATTCTACTCTCTGCTGTTAATTTAAAAAAAATAAAAAATAGAAAATAAAAAAATAAAAAATCATTGTTCTTGGCTTACAGCCTTCCCTACCTCCCTACAAGTCGACCCCAAAGCCTCTACCTCACAGCGTTTCCTAGCACACGTTGCAACTCACCCCCAACCCTCAACTCTGCAATCTCACGGCAGTGCCCCTTACTTACAGCCTTCGCTCCACACAATACGTAACCATAACCCTCGCATTTGCTCTCACCCGCGGCCCATACATCTCCACACTCGGCCTCAGCATTCAACCTACAAACCTGTCCCATCCCCTACCTCTGCACCCTCTCCTACAGCTCAACACACACCTCACGACTTCTACTACCGTCCTCCCTTGTGACCTCTCCACAACCTGCCGCTGGCCCTCAACTTTGTTCGCTCTACCCTATGCATAGCAACAGATCCTCTCTACCCACACATCACTACCCAACAACTCTCATCGCTCTCACAATGCTCCTTGCTCACTACCCTCGACCCCCTCACGCCCTTACACCTCGGCCAACCCATTTCCCTACCACAATCCGCTCCCTACAACTCTCGACCCCCATCCCATTCACTCTTACACGCCCCTATTCCCCACGCCATCACTTGCCCTTCTCCTTTTTTAATTTAAAATTTGACTTTTGAATTTTTTTTAATATCCCCTCCCTCCATTAATAAAACTCCCTCCATATAATACGTCCTCCATTTTTAATATTCGCCCCTTTTATATAATACCTTTCCTCTTAAATTAATTTCTTTTGTTAATAAAAAACCCCCCTCCATTTTTACTACAGTCCCTCATTCCCATTTTTAAATTAATCCCAATTAATTTATTTTTTAATTAATTTTTAATTAATTAAAAAAAACAGCAGAGAGAGAGGAAAGAGAGAATATGAATAGCAGAAAAATAGAAAATGGCATATGAGGAGCAGATGGACTGAATACACAGTGAAAAGAAAAGGTTTGACATTGTGTGATTTGTGGCATAAGGGTGATTTTATGAAGAAATTGATGTGAAGACAAGTTGTTATTGGTGCAAAATAGCTCTTTGTTGATGCCTCCTGCACAAGTGTTTTGCTGCACATTTTTGCTACATAGTGTTATTGAACTGACATTGTATTGCTCATTCATAGTTTCAATCGGCAGACTTTGTACTTTGAGATTTCCATAGTTGGAAATTCTTTTGAGTCATTTTTATTCTTTGAAATCAAGTTGAATCACATTGTAAACGGGTGCATTTTCGGTTGAAGCGGATACCCTTTCATTTTTTGAGCCTAAGTTGTTGAAAATGGCTAAAATCAATGAGGCATTAGTGTTGTTGAATAACCTCATTCATTCAAATGTTGATGATGTGATAAAAATGAGCAAGAATGCTCTTTGCAACATTCAAAGTTGTTTTCAAGATGCACAAGAAAAGATTGATTTTTTGCAGTTGGAATCTCAGCTCCAACAACATGAACTTCAACAAAAGATTCACCATTCTGAACCTGTTTCTATTCAGAAGATTGAGAAAGACTCCCATCAGCAGCAAGTTAGTAAATTTGAAGTCGATTCCCATTCAGTTCCTTGCACAAGAGAAAATTTACATGTAGATGCCGCAGTTCAGCCTGCACTTCTCAAGCCCATCATCAGACCTTGGGAAGAGCTTGTCCATAACAAGCACTGAACTGGTCTTGGATATGAAAAGAATGTGTCCTTTCATATTCCATACTACACCAAGCCCATCATATTTCAGAGTGCTGGATTCTTGTATGACAGTTCACCTGCAGCTGTTCCAGATCCTGCTCCACAACAACAACACCAGATTGTAAAATGCCAACACTGTGATCGAGTTGGCCATATGAAAGATCACTGTTTTGTTCTTCATCCATGCAAGAACTGTGGTCGACACACTCATTCTTCAAACAGATGCTTCAGAAACAAGCCTCTTGCGAGAACAAATATTCATCTTGGATGGATCGCTTCTTGGCAATGGGCATCAGCAGCCAAGAATATGTTTAAGTCGCATGTCAAAACATGTTCACGGATATTGAGGAAACTTGCAGTTGAGTTTTCACCATCATCTCACCTTGTCCCTGACAGGGGGGGAAATAGTGGTCATGTACAAGCTTCGACGTCAGATCAATCGAGCCTGAGCCTCAATTCGTCATTTAGAGATGTAGCTAGAGACACAGATGCCCATGAGCATGCCTTCGGTTGGTGGACAACCTTAAACCATCATCTTTGGTTGGTGGATAACATAAAACCATCACAGGTACTAGACCTCCCTTCTTTTAGGTCGAAGGTCTCCCTTTCATATATGAGGAACACTTACTCTAGCAGAAGCCTTCAGCTTCTTTCTAGCTTTGGTTGAGTTCCAGGAAATGCTTCAAGCATTACAGAGTTGTTGGTAATCCTAAAACCATCACAGGTAGTAGACTTCCCTTCTTTTAGGTTGAAGGTCTC
>CM076584.1:1494923285-1495043285 GCA_034641835.2 Pinus albicaulis | reverse complement strand
CTATAATATTAATATTAATATCAAAAGTGTGTTTTTTTCACATAATTAACCCTGTTCCACAAACTGGCGAATGTGAACCATTATATGAAAGACCATACATGTCTCACAATCTTAAAATATTTTGAAAATTAAAAACAATAAAATTATTTTTTTAAATGTAATTTATTTTGTGATGAATACTTTTATTTGGTTTTAATATAAAATTATATTACAAAATTAAAATATATTTTATTATTAAAGTGTCATAATACTTTAGAGTTTTATTTTATTATCAAAGTGTCATAATAAGTTAGGGTTTGTTAGTGGTTAAGTACTATAGCTTATCAATATCAAGATACTTAAAAATCTTAATTCTTTTCAAAATCAAATTATTTTATTTTAATTTAATTTTATAACATTTTGTAATAATTATTTTTTTCATAAAAAATAGATACTAAATAAAAAGATTGCATATTAAAATTTTTAGTTGGAGTGTAATGATTATTAAAAATAAATTTAATTATAATTCTTAATTTATTATTTATTATTATGATTATGTGATTGATTAATTTTTTTAAAGTATAAATTTCACTTTTATATGATTGTTGCTCTCATATATTCCATATAAATTTATAAGAAATTATTACACTTTTGTTTTGTAAGCTTGGTAGCACTCCTTTTTTATTCATTTTATAATCATCATACAACGAAATTTACTAGTTTGGTGGCCTCAACCCACCCTGACAAGAAACCGAGTATGTTGGGATCCTAATGATGTGGTATGCCATCCAAAAAAATAATTTCTTGAGTCTGTCGTACCATGCAAACATAGCGTCAATACTCACACATACACAATTGTTTACATATCGACTCTCATATCTATTGAACACCTGAAATTTAAATGCTAGTCACATGTAACTAATTAAGAAAAAAGATAGATAAAAAATCATAAACTAATCAGCCTCATCTGGCACTGACACCGACTCCCCAGGTGTTAGTACCTGAATCGAGGTGCCAACCTACTCAAATGGCTTGGCAATACATGGGAGGTGGTGCTAAATACGCTCGAGGCACCCATCCTATTTCCTCAATTGGAATTTAATCTTATCAAACTCAATCTTATAATCTCGGAAGTCTTGAGCTAATGCCAGCAGGCTCATTGTAATTTTCTCCAAGGCTTTTCCAAGGATGCTCTTCATAGACCAGTAAAGATACAAAGTGTATGTGAATTGCATTTGTCTACCTCTGGTTTGGCCCGAGTCCTAAATTAGGCCTCTCGACAACTCGGTATCAATCTGTAGCATCTTTGTTTTCAACAATTTTTTCTTTTCTATTTATAGTACTTGTACTAATCACACCCCATATATTGACTATTTTTCGTCACCTTCTGACAAATCTCCTCCGTCAACAGTGTACCTTCTTGTATATATCTGTGTGTGTGTGTGTGTGTGTTTGTTTCCTTTCGAAATTTGAAGATATACTCGTTAGGAATCAATATGTCCTATGACCATCCCATTTCATTTACATGGTAGTTGGTAAATTAATAGTAAGCCCCCCTTAACTATTAACAACAAATCCCTTTCCCATGTTAAGTGCTTATATATTCTCTAAATATAATTCCTCTCCAACCATATAATACATTGACTTATCTTTAACTTTAAAAGAAATAACTATTTGTATATACATATAATTTTTCATAAGATAACCTTCCCTTGTTAGGGACTTCGTTGTTAAAAAGTTTTCAAATTATCACCTAGTCGTTGAACTGTACCGACAATCTTTACTAATAGTTCACATTGCATTTATGTGATTTTTCATCTTCTTTGTAACCTAATCAAATTCACAATTGCATAGTATCTTTTGATCAAAATTAAATATACATGTTAATTGAGTCGCATATGAACTATAATTTATATGACTCACCTACCTTTCAAGGTTTAAGGCTATGACTGTCTACATGTCACCTAGAATGGCTACCACATGATATCAAAACCTTATATTGTTTTCATATATAGTAATCCAAATTATATTAACCAGGTCATTCCTAATAAACCTGTCGGTGGCTCCATCCAAACATGTAGTTTTGTGGCAAGTATTACCATGTTATTTAAAATTTACTTCGTTTCTTGCGTTTTGATTTTACACTCATCTTCATTTAATACATAGGTTATTTATCAAAATCTTTCTATGCACTCCCATATGATCATTCAGGTCTTTTTTACTCCATGTCAATATAAGGGAAAACGTAATTTGTATCGTATTTACTGTGAATTAAGATGGTTCATATTCTATATCCAGTTTCATCGAACCCCGATATACGAAATTCCTTGGAATCAATAATAATTTACTCGCGAGTACCTTATTCACATGGCTCATCCTTGGCCCGATGGAACCCTTCCATCCGTAGTAGTTTCTCCAGATTTCCTATACCTGGACGGTGAAGATTTCTTCGGAGTTAGGATTTTGAAATTCAAGAAATATTTGTGTTTTTGGTGGTAGAAAAGTTTTCACTCCATGGATTTAGATGAGCCACCTCTCCTTGGCCTTTGTTATGCATGTTCGCTTATTGTGAAACATTTTCACCCTTGGCTCTTTCTTCGTTTTTTGTTCTTGACATAGAGAAGTGATAACTCCATCCACATCTCAAAGAATGACCTCAGGAGTCCTTTAAGCTTGCTTAGGTAACATATTTTTCTTATCACATTATTTTTAATTTCTGCACAGTGAGTCAAATTTTTAGGTCCATAGGTTATTATTTTGAATTTAGGGTCTTTCTATATCTTGTATGAAATTTCAGAACTTTTCCCTTTGTTTTCTTTACTCACAGAGATGAATTTCGCTTACCTCTAATCTACGTTTTCTCGCTTGGTACAGTATCGCAGAGGTACCTGAGTCTCTTAACTCACGACGTTCCTCTCGGTGGAGTATTGGCTCAAAATCAGTTATCAAACCATAACCTCTACTCGTAAAGTCACCACGCCTTGGCACATCCATGGTATATTTCCATCTTTGCTAAGTTTGTTTCCTTCTCTGGTCATTTACGAGTTCGTATTTGTGTTTACAATTAAATCTTAAATGTGGGTGAGTTTAATTACTGTCAACCAATTTTGATTTATGCTTCCGTCAAATCGGATTTTAATACCAATTTTTTATGTTTTGCAGATGAATGGAGAAATGCAATTATTAATGCTTTCCACTTTCGATTCCAAGGGTTTTTGCAATAAGCTTTCAGCAATTTCGACAGGTAAACTACATGCGTTCTCCCGGTTCTGTCTCCCTTACACATTCTACATTCATATCCTAGTTGTGCATCCTCGGCTCGGCTTTTGTAAGGCTTTTATCAATTTTGGTGGTATCGTTTTTTTATTTTCTTGGGAAAACACATTCCAGTTTTCCTGAATGATAATTGGGAGATTATACTGTATTTAGAAGTTCAAGTTTCCATTAACCTTCTTGTATAAATACAATTTATTCTCCAACATTTTCATAGATAGATGTTGTCATTTTTTTTTCAAAATCTAATAGCATATATAATGAGAATAATCCTATGCTATGGTATTTCTAGCTTTTTTTTTCCTCTAAACCTTTTCCTTTTTAGGTTTGATATTGATTATTTTTCAATTCATTCTGTTTCCATAACTAATCTATGTAACTCTTAACTTGGGTACGGAAATTATCATTCTATCTAGTTCCCCTTCTTCTCATTAAAACTCTAGAATACTCAGGTAAGTCATTAATGTAGTCAATTAATTTCTTATACTAGCTTTACAGCTGGTTGGATTTCTATGATGGACTTCTTCTCATAATTTCCCCATTTTGTACATTTATGTATTTCTTTTCAAGCTGAGTTTCAACTTTGGCCATGCTACCATACATTTGTTAGCTTTATTTACTTAGTACAAAAATGATGCCATGCATCTTATTTTGAATTATCCATTGATAATTCCTCTAAGATTTTAATTTAACAATGTTGACTTAATTTCTTTCTGTTTGGAAGCTACAGTACTTCCTTCTATGCAATAACTAATTCTTCTTGTATTATTGCAGGTGGAGTTTCATGTATCTGTCCCTAAGGTAATTATTTCACCTTTTTAGGTTTAAAATCTAGTATCATTTCCACTTAAGTTTATATTCCTAAACTAGAACTAATTCAAAGTTCTACCATGTGTAGGTACGATTTTCATAAATTCCGAGTTTGCATATTGTTGTTAGCCTTTCATATTAAACACTAATTGTGGACTTTTTCTCTTCAAGTTGGTCCAATAACCCACTTGGGCTTTCTGATAAACCATCTTTGTATAATTTCCAGAGAGACTTCACATTTTGTTTAAATGGGACAGAGTTCCCAAGCTTGTATAATTTTGTTATCCTCAGATTTAAATTGAACTATGTAACTCTATGGACTTATATAATTATAATTACATGAATATGTAATGTATGGAACAGACTCCTTTCTCTTTTCATGTAGTTATGTTTGAAATATTATATAATATTTTTCTAAAAGTTGTTAATTAATTTATAATAGTAATTTATGAGTTCTTCCTAAAAATATATTTCCCTTTCTATCTATGATGTCTCAGTGCATATATTACTTGGTGAAATTATACTACAGCATAAGAATTGGTTTGACTGTACTAATTTCACATTACCTGTCATGAAGATTTATTTCCCTTTCATAGTAGTTTTCTCATATGATTTACTGATTTGCAAAATAATACTAAGACAATAATCTTTCTCAGTAATAAATTTCTGAGATTCACCTAACCTCAGATATAAATCGTCATTATGGTTTAGACATTCTGAGAGTTAGTACTCTTCAGGTTCTTGTCTGTACAACCATACGGAGGATTACTATATTTATTATAGTCTACTCTATTAAATGTACATAACTACTCTTGAACAGATTTAACCAAGCACATTTCTACAATATTAATTCACCATAATAAGCATAACAATACTAAGATTCTAAGTTAATATGAAATTAACTAGTTCATACCACTTAAGGTAGACTATTTTCCACCCAGCCTTTTAGCTCTTCGCATTACCCCCGGAAAGGCAGAGATCAAATCCTCCAGCAATAGACCACCCCTTGTATGTTTTGAATCTGCTTATTTAAGCTTGCTTTCCCATAAGCTTGTTTCCTTAACTGCGTCCAGTTAAATCAAGATGTCATTTTCCTTTTTCCTAGGCTTTCCTTTTGTTTCTTTCACAAAAGTAATTTAAAACTAGCTTTTCCTCTTTCTAGTTTTATTCCACCTCTTCACAGTAGCTTTCCTCTTTATTGGGGTAGCTTTTTAGATTTTTATCTCCAATCTAAAATGCTATATTTAATTTGTTTTCTCCAACGATTTTTTGGATAACTGGGAAAGTCTTATGATCTTTATCCATCCTCATGGATTTGGATTCCTAATCTCTAATCATTATCTAGTCTTTGCACCATTAATTCCTTTTTCATTTTATTAATTTAAATTAATAAAATATATCCACAATAAATGTCTTTCCCTGAGTCCACTTGACCCTTAGAGCCTTTGACTGCCTAAATTTAGAAGAATAAGACTAGGGACATTGCATATTCCCCCTCTAAAACATAACACCATCCTTGGTGTTACCAATTATTATGTTGAGTTTTCAACCCTAGATGAAGGTTCCTCCTTCATCTCATCTTCCTGCTCCCAAAAGGTTTTTCAAAGTACAAGTACATTCACCATACCTTTAATCTACTTACTGCTATATTTTGGAGTTTGATTTCTTCCTGCTTCCATATAAGGAGTATATATGGAAGAATCTTTCATTCCTTCTTCCACCTATCCATAGTTCATACCAATTCAGATGATTAGTATCACCTATATGTGTTGATATGAATTAATCGTGATAATAATTTGAAAGTTAATAGTTTTCAATAGAGTCACTTGGTAGCAAAACTCTTCATGATTCATAGCATTATAGTGGTAATTTAGCACAGCCTTCTATGTACTTTGTCAAGGCTTCTTCCTCAAGTACACATGGCGGTCTTTTGAAATTCTCTGTGAGTTATTTTCTCCTCTATACGTCTTCAGACATTGACTCCATTTTATTGGAGTTTAGAAATTCTTGTTACAGTTATATTCACAAAAAAATACCTCTTAATTAGAAGCTCATTAATTAAAAAAAAAAACAACTTTGTAGTGGTTCTGTGTAAGGTTTTGTCCCTTTTTCCAGTTCATACATGCACCCCTTGCACTTAATATTTGATTAATTCTCTCAATCTGTCCATATGGCGATAAACCATGCTCAAGTCTAACTTAATATTGGTTTTTCTATAACACAATTTTTAGAGTCCACTTGAAATTTACCTTATCAGTAGTATCAATTATCATCCATCTTGAAACTTCATATTAGATTACCATTTCGATGTTGGATACTTTGACTACTCTTGTTAATGTATGTTTCTAAGCCAACCAATTTCTAAAGTTTATCAAAACAACTTCCTATTTCCATTCTGGAATAGGGATAGTATCCAAAATTTCTGTCTGATACTCATGTTTCATTATCACTTAGTAACCTTTTCCAACTAGACAATCTACTACTCTTTTCTCCTACCAGACCAAAACATATTCTGGTTTAAATCTTGAATTAAATTTTAGTCACTAGTATGTCCTATTTGAGGACAATTATGATATTTTTCTAAATTTTATGTTGTACTGAGATCACATTGTTAATATTCAATCCGTTTTTGAATTTTTCAGTCCTCCTGTTTTGGAATATATACCAATACCTTAGTATTTGGTAGTGTTTCTTGTATTTTTCTCTATTTACTGCTGAACTCATTTATGTTTGTATCAATTCTTCATAGTCAGAGTTACATTACTCCAATATTCTTCAAAATTTGACGGACATTCCTCTTTAAATATCTAAAATCGTTTTTTTATTTTTTCCTTTTTCATGTTTGATTTTTATTTCAAACTCATTAAGCAAAGACAAACACCTCGTTTTCTTAACATTTTTCATGTTGTTGAAAAAATTATACTTTAGAATTATGTGTTCTGGGATCAAAATCCCTACTTATATTGTGGATAATGTCTCTACTTCATCGATCATATTTTTTAGCAGCAACTGTAAGGCATACTCATGGAAATTTTGTTCATTTGTCGTAATTTTCCTTGAATCATATGCTATTACTCAATAATAATACTACTTCTAATCCTTTTTCCCAAGCCTCAGTATCACTTACCATTTCTTTGATTGGGTTAGACTCTTAAAAACATGAGTAGTTAATAGTTTCAATTTTTAACTGTTCAAGCTATATTGACCTTTTTCGGTCCATTCTTTTTTCCCGCCTTGCTTCAGTAGAGAAGAAATAATATAGGCTAAGACTAAGAATCTTTCTACAAATATCCTATAGTATTTTTCAATACCCATGGTTGATCTTATGGTGTAAACATTAAGAATTACTGATCAATTCATTCTTACTTGTGTCTTTTATCAGTCCACTACTCATTCTTTTTTCTGAATTTACACAACTCAACAATGAATTTTATCTTTATAAAACTCCTTTTTGTTAATTCTATCATGCCATTTATGTTTTCTAAATTTTGCGTTCTTTACGTTCTGCTTTATTTGACACATAAACAAGCATGTCATTAATCAATCAAATCATGTAGAACTTCTAATTCATATATTCGGTGTCTTGCTCTTGATACTGCTCTTATTTATTTCTCAATTTATGATAACCTATTGATCAATTAAATCATGTATCCTGAGTAGAGGATATCTATTCTTGATCATCATTTTATTCAGTTGTTAGTAGTATATACCCATTCTGAATGTTCCAACTTTATTTTTAACAAACATTATCAGTGCTCCCCGTGTGGATAAATGGGTCCACATATCCTCTATCCAGCAATTCTTATAGCTGCAGTTTTTTTTTTCTCTTACAATTTTGGGGTACTCATCCTATAGGGTTCTAGAGACTAGTGTAACTCATGGTATTAACATCATTTAAAAATAAGATTCTCTTTTAGGGGGTATATGAAGAGATTCATCTAGAAGTACCTCCTTCCTCTCTCAGATGACTAGTAAGTTTTCTACAAGTTATTTTTTTAGTTTGTTGTCTTAATTATACAACATACACTTGTCAGTCCTTTTTTTTTTCCTTTTCACCTAAAGTGTTGAAATTTGCCTCACTGATATTGTGTTAGGTTGTCCTTTTTTTATCACTGGTTTTCCTTCACTACCTATACCATGTATTATTTTATCTAAACAATTTAGTATGTCTTTCGTTTTTTTCTAACCTGTCCATTCCTACAACCACCGCATAGGAATCAAAGGTAAAAATTTAATTTTAACTCGTGTTATTTATTCCATTTAGTAACTAATTAACCAATTCCAGCTTGCTGAAATTTTTCTTTCTTATCTTAATCTGCACCTAAAAATAGATTGTTTAGCATTCATACCCTTGCATTTCTTTTCAAATGTCTCCAGCCTACTTTTTCCAACAAAAGATTTATACTTCTACTAATTGAATGTCTACAATTTTCAATTATTTATAACTCTCTTGGTCAAATTATGTTTCTAGAAGTATTAAATCAACAATAATTGCTTCAGTATCCCTACCTTTCATTTTATTATCATTACTTCTATACTTCAAGTATATACTTGAACTTTGAGGGAGTGTCTTCTCAATTTGTGGTCCTTCCAGTCCACACTTTTTTATTGTTCTCTTTTCTTTCTAATCACAGTTAGCTTTATCTTGCAATTAGTATATTTCATATTATGGTTTTCCTAAATTCAGGTGCTAGAATTCCTCATCCTTCTCCTCATAGATAGTAGGTAGGTAGTTTTTAAAATCATCATACATTATCCTTTTCTTCTAGTATATAAGGCACCTAGCAAAGTAGGTTGGTGAGTTTGCTAACAACTCAACAATAGTATGGTGTCCCAACCTAAGCTCATGAAACTTTTCGATTTTTTCATCCTAGTATCGGTCATTCAGATATTTATTTTTAAAATCAATTTGAACATCTTCCTAAGTGACAGTTTTATCACAAACACCATTTTGGTTTCCTCCCTCCACAAGGTAGCCTTACCTTGTAATTAGTAACTAATTAGCTTGGCTTTCAAGTTACTTCCCTACTCATAAACTCAGAAGTACTTTACCATGTTTCGAAGTGAAGTTTCTACATCCTCCTCATGCCTTTATTCGAGGAGGGAGGTTTGGTTTTTCGGAATTCACCTTGCAATTCCTTATTCCTTCTAGACTGTTGTCTAAAGGCTTAATCCCTCTCATACTCTTCTGAGTGACTTTTTTATTCCTCTTCTCTTTGCATCTGATGCATCATGGCCAACAATGGCTTATTAGGATCTGATGGATTTTTTTGCACCACCCAAATCCATATACAACTCATCCCCTTCACTCATGGTTCGCAATTGTATGCGTCTGCACCAATTCACTCTATACAAAAGTAAACAGTAGTGAAAATTTATTTTAAAAAGAAATTTACAGCAACAGAATTTTTCTTTGGTGTGAGCACACATTTTTGGCCCAATGTTTTATCATGGGCTCTCATACGATTTGTAACATCTTCATTTTCAATATATATATATATATATATATATATATATATATATATATATATATATATATATATATATATTTATAGTACTTTTACTAATCACACCCTATATATTGACTATTTTTTGTCACCTTCCAATGCATTTGCTCCGTCAACAATGTACCTTAGTGTGTGTGTGTGTGTGTGTGTATATATATATATATATATATATATATATATATTGTTTCCTTTTGAAATTTGAACATATACTCGCCAGGAATAAATATGTCCTATGGCCATCCCATTTCATTTTACATGGTAGTTGGTAAATTAATAGTAAGCCCTGCTTAGCTATTAACAACAAATCCCTTTCCCATGTTAACTGCTTATATATTCTCTAAATATAATTCCTCTCCAACCATATAATACACTGACTTATATTTAACTTTAAAAGAAATAACTATCTCTATATATGTATAATTTATCATGAGAGAATCTTCCATTATTCGAGACTTCATTTTTAAAAAGTTTACAAATTATTACCTAATCTTTGAACTGTACCCATAATCTTTACTAATAGTTCACATTGCATTTACGTGATTTTTGGGTCTTCTTTGTAACCTAACCAAATTCACAATTGAATATTATCTTTTGATCAAAATTAAATATACATGTTAATTGAGTCGCATATGAACTATAACTGATACGACTCACGTACCTTTCAAGGTTTAAGGCAATGACCATCTACGTGTCACCTAGAATGGCTACCACATGATATCAAAAACTTATATTCTTTTCATATATAGTAATCCATATTATATTAACCAGGTCTCTCCTAATAAACTTGTCAGTGGTTCCAGAGGAACTTGTAGTTTCATGGAAAGTATTACCACGTTATTTAAAATTTACTTCATTTCTTGCATTTTGACTTTACACAGATCTTCATTTAATACAGAGGTTGTTTATCAAACTCTTTGTATGCACTCCCATATGATAATTTGGGTCTTTGTTACTCAATGTCAATATAACTGAAAACGTCAATTTTATCGTATTTACTGTGAATTAATATGGTTGATATTCTGTACCGAGTTTCACCGAACCCCAGTATACGAAATTCCTCGGAATCAATAATCATTTACTCGCCAGTACCTTATTCACATGGCTCGTCCTTTTCCCTATCAAACCCTTCCATCCGTAGGAGTTTCTCCAGATTTCCTACACCTGGACGGTGAGGATTTCTTCACAGTTAGGGTTTTGAAATTCAATATATATATATATATATATATATATATATATATATATATATATATATATATATATATATATATATATATATATATATATATATATATATATATATATATATATATATATTATGGTAGACCATTTTTCACTCCATGGATTTAGATGAGCCACCTCTCCTCGTCCTCTTCTATGCATGTTTTCTTACAGTTAAACATTTTCACCCTCGGTTGTTCCTTCGTTGCTTGTTCTCGACATAGTGAAGTGATAACTCCATCCACATCTCAATGAATGAACTCATGAGTCCTTTAAGCTTGCTCAGGTAACATATTTTTATTATCACATTATTTTTAATTTCCACACAGTGAGTCAAATTTTCAGGTCCATAGGTTATCATTTTGAATTTAGGGTCTTTCTACATATTGTACGAAATTTCAGAAATTTTCCAGTTTTTTTTCTTTACTAACAGAGATGAATTTTTCTTACCTCTAATCTGCATTCTCTCACTTGGTTTAGTATTGCAAAGGTACCTGAGTCTCTTAACTCACGACGTTCCTCTCAGTGGAGTGTTGGCTTGGAGTCGGTTATCAAACCATAACCTCTATCGGCAAGGTCACCACACCTTGGCACGTCCATGGTATATTTCCTTCTTCGCTAATTTTTTCCTTCTCTGGTCATTTACGAGTTCATATTTATGTTTACAGTTAACTCTAAAATGTGAGTGAGTTTAATTACTATCAACTGATTTCGATTTATGCTTCTGTAATATCGGTTTTTAATACTATTTTTGTATGATTTGCAGATGAATGGAGAAATTCAATTCTTAATGCTTTCCGCTTTCGGTTCCAAGGGTTTTCACAATAAGCGTTCACCAATTGCCACGGGTAAAGTACATGCGTTATCCTCGTTCTCTCTCCCTTACATATTCTACTTTTATTTCCTAGTTGTGCATCAACAACTTGCCTTTTTCGAGGCTTTTATCAATTTTTGTGGTATTGTTTTTTTATCTTCTTGGGAAAACGCATTCTCATTTTCCCAAATGATAATTGGGAGATTATACTATATTTAGAAGTTCGAGTTACCATTAACCTTCTCATATAGATATGATTTCTTCTCCAAAATTTTTGTAGATAGATGTCGTAATTTTTTTTTCAAAATCGAATAACAGATATAATGAGAATAATTCTATACTCTCGTATTTCCACTTTAAACCTTTTCCTTTTTGGGTTTGATATTGGTTATTTTTCAATTTATTATTTTGCCATAACTAATCCACTTAACTCTTAACTTGGGTACAAGAACTATAATTCTATCCAGTTCTCGTTCTTCTCATTAAAACTATGGAATTCTTAGGTAAGTCATTACTATAGTCAATTAATTTCTTATACTAGCTTTGTAGCTGGTTGGATTTCTACGATGGAATTCTTCTCATTGTTTCCCCATTTTTTACATTTCTCTATTTATTTTCGAGTTGAGTTTCAAATTTGTTCATGCTACCATACATTTCTTTGCTTTATTTACCTAGTACAAACATGATGCCATGCATCTTATTTTGAATTGTCTGTTGAAAATTCCTCTAAGATTTTAATTTAAAAATGTTGACTTAATTTCTTTCTGTTTGGAAGGTACATTACTTCCTTCTCTGAAATAAATAATTCTCCTCATATTATTGTAGGTTGAGTTTCCTGTATCTATCCCTAAGGTAATTATTTAACCTTTTTGGGTTTAAAATCCAGTATCACTTTGAGTTAAGTTTATATTCCTGAACCATGAACTAAGTCATAGTTCTGTCTTGTGTAGGTACGATTTTCATAAATTCTGGGTTTGCATATTGTTGTTAGCTTTTCCTATTCAACCCTAACTATGGAATATTTCTCTTCAGGTTGGTCCAGTAACCCACTTGGGCTTTATGATATACCATCTCTGCATAATTTCTAAGGAGACTTCACAGTTTGTTACATGGGACAAAGTTCCAAAAATTGTATAATTTTTTTATGCTCCAATTTAAATTGAACTGTGTAACTCTATGGAATTATATAGTTATAATTACATGAATATTTAATGTATGGAATAGACTCCTTTCTCTTTTCATGCAATTGTGTTTGAACTCTTATATAACACTTTTCTAAAAGTTGTTATTTAAATTATAGAAATAATTCCTGAGTTCCTAAAAAGATATTTCCCTTTCTGTCTATGATATCTCAACGAATATATTACTTGGTCAAATTATCCTACAACATAAGAATTGGTTTGACTGTACTAATTTCACATTATTTGGCACGTAGATTTATTTCCCTTTCATAGTATTTTGCTGATATGCTTTACTGATTTACAAAATAATACTAAGACAACGATCTTACTCAGTAATAAATTTCTGAGAGTCACCTAACCTCAGATCTAAACATTCATTAGGGTTTAGACATTCTGAGATTTGGCACTCTTTAGGTTGTTTTCTATACAACCATATGGAGGATTACTATATTTATCATAGTCTACTCTGTTAAGTGTACAAAACTACTCTTGAAGAGATTTAACCAGGCACATTTCTACAATATTACTTCACCATAATAAGCATAAAAATTGTAAAATTCTAAGTTAATATCAAATCAACTAGTCAACACCAGTTAAGGTAGACTAGTTTCCACCCAACCTTTGAGCTCTTTCTCCACGGCTCCCCCCAAGCAGAGATCAAATCCTCCAGCAACAGACCACCCCTTCTTTATTATGAATCTTCTTATTTAAGCCTTCTTTCCCATCAGCTTGTTTCCTTAACTGCGTCCAGTTAAATTAGGATGTTGTCTTCCTTTTTGCCTAGGATTTCCTTTTGTTTCTTCCACAAAAGTACTTCAAAACTAACTTTTCCTCTTTCTAGTTTTATTCCACCTCTTCCCTGTAACTTTCCTCTTTACTAGGGTAGCTTTTTAGATTTTTATCTCCAATCTAAAATGTTATATTCAATTTATTTTCTCCAAGGATTTTTTGGAAAGCTCGGAAAGTGGTATGATTCTTATCCATCCTGATGGATTTGGATTCATGATCTCTAATCATTACCTAGTCTTTGAACCATTAATTCCTTCTTCATTTTATTAATTTAAATTAATAAAATATATCCACAATTAATGTTTTTCCCTGGATCCACTTGACCCTTAGAGCTTTTGACTGCCTAAATTTAAAAGCAAAAAATTACAGACATTAGACCATCTTATTCTTTGCATGCTTATTTATATATGCTTCCCACTTTTAAATGAGCTTTTGGTTGTCCTCTGATGTGTTTTCATGGTAGGATTTTTTTTATTCCTAAAACACATCGATTTTCGGCCTCCAACCTCTTCTCTTTCTCAGTGGGGACCTAGGTTGACCTTCTACTACCTTACTTTTATCTTTCCTACCACAACCACAAACAATAGGGCTCTTGGAGCAACCACAAGTTGCAGGGCTTTTGGAGCAACCACGAGCTACAGGACTCTTGGAGCGAGCCATCTGTCAAGCCATCCCACATTCCTGGACCAAGTGACCTATCCAACCAATCAATGAAAGACATAATTCCAAATAATTTACCTAAGGAAAGGTGCAAATATTTCATTTAAGATAACAGAGGTGCCTTGGGGATTTCTTCACTGAATTACTCCCTAACCCATTCCTCCGTAGACCCCTCTCTCTTAGACCCTGCTTGCAATCGAACCCCTGTTGTCCCTGATGGATGCTCTCTCTCAGGCAATTACTCCCAGCCCCCAAGGGTTCCCACCATATTTTAAATTATCAACCTCTAAATTGATAGTGGGGTTCTCAATGCCTTTCTCTTAAGTCTGAGTAGAATATCCTTGCCCAAGGCCCATGCGAACAAAGCCCCAATATCTCAGGGTAAAATTGATCAGTGTAACCTCTGTTATAACCCCTTCCCACGACTGATTTTGACGCTATACACAGACTGGGTTTCCAGACCCCCTAGCATTCCATTGTGAAGGTAACACTTACCCCAAAGACTCAAAATCATATTCATACAAAACCCATACCCAATTCTTAAATATACACAAAGGTAGAGACCCAAAAATACCTCATCCTTTCCCCAAACTAGGTTCCTCTCTCCCCTATCCAAAAGAGAATATACCAATCCCATTTTCTCCCTTTCGGATCCCACAGATCCTGAACCAACTTAAAACACACATCCATGGTGAGAATAGAGTAGAAAGAACAAGTTACATACCCAAAATTCACAGAGGAGGGCGAGTGGAGGAGGTCTCTTATCCCGTGGTCATTCCTGCACTGTATTTTTCCTTAACAATAAGACCCCCACGTCTTCTTCCACTATATTTTAATTCCCATGCACAGGCCTCCATTTCATAACTTCAACTTGATCTGCATGTAGTAGTACTTCTTGGCACCCTTGCCACTCATGTCGAGGGTGGTGGGCTTCAACTATGAGGCCACTATCATAAATTCTGATGGGAAGGCCAATCCGCCTCATTACACCCCAATTGGGGGAAAATTTATTACACTTTTGATTAAAAAAAGATTAATTAGAATTTTCATTAAACAAATTATTTTAAAAAAATAAAATATATTTCAAGAGGCCTTTTATTTTTCAGTTAACCAGTTCACACTTTTGATGAATGTATGATAACGAAAAAAATTAAAATGTTCAACTAGTCAACATAATCGACTCAAGGATACCCCTTATAATATGTATGAAGAAACTTTTTATCTTTCAGTGCAACCATATACAGATATTGCATGAAATAACAAATTTTTTAGGAGTTTTTATTAATAGAACTATATAGAGCATGACTAGCTTTTATTTAGAAAATCTTTGACATACATGAAGGTCGTAATACCTATAAATGACAACCATGTGAAGTATTTGACATAGGATTTTAAAGAGATGGAACAGGTTAAAAAAGATGTCACAACTGAGGATGAATATACGTCCATGTAATTTGGTTGATTTCTTCACTTTGGTTTCATTTTATATCGTTACATTCTTAAAATATACAAAACATTTTCAATCAGGAATGTGTTGCTAATTACATAAGATAATCATGCTGATAGGTGTGGTCACTTTATGTTAGAGTTGGTTTTTTTAAAGCCCCATTTCTCTATAAGTTAAGTAGGGTGAGTTGCAAGGTCACATAGGGACTTTCATCTATCAAATTGTCGTATTTATCCTTAACCAACACTCATTGTCATCCATTACTATATAATGGAAGATTTATATGTACCTTTTCACAATTTTATGAATGATAGAATATTAGTACATGATATGAGAGAAAACGATGACAATAAATTTAAATTAATTTTTTTAATGGGGTTTCCCATTTTTTTTCCATATTTTCAAATTTACAAATCTATTTGAATGTCAGATCTCTTTGAATGAATTCGATCTAATGTGATATTGAATGGATTCTCACTGTTGTGACGAGTTCATGGTTTTTCAAAGAGACAAATCAAGGTTTTGTTTCAAATCACAACCAATGAGAATCATGGACAAGCCTCGACAACACATATTGCACGCACCTGGTTACTATAATAGAAGTGTCTTTTCTAGTGGCATTGAGATTGTGTAGCAGTCTATTTTTTTACGACATTTCATCAATGAATCTACCGATTAGATCATATATGTGACTGATTTCTTACATGGGTGTTCTGATTCTTCAGTCCTATCATTACCTTCACCAAATCTAAGGTCGTCAAATATGGGCATGAACCTAAGAATCACTCTCGAAAAAAAAAATTGTTGGTGGTTGGTTAGTTATGTAAATCTACTTGATTGATTTTATTTATGTGGTAATTGGGAGTGTGAATTTACTGTCATCATCAACTTTCCTCTGTAGCCTTATCTTGTAGCAATTTGTTTTTGCCGACATGGTCTTTACAAGATGGGTAAAATATTGTAGGAGCTTTGTGAGAAGAAAAAAATAGATGAACTTCATAACGAGGGAATTCAATTGTAGTGTGTGGGAACTCTATTGCAACAAGAGTATGTAACTATTAAAAATAGGTTGCAAGCATCCATAGAGGAGAAAATTCAAAAGGTTGACCATCCAGATTCAACCATAGGAAAAATTTTCCACATGCTTTCACATGAATTTGAAGAGAAATTTAACCTTCCTGATGACTTGGAGGAGGAAGTTCAATCCTTTTCTGACTCAAAGTTGAAGAAGAAATTATAAAAGTAAAATAATAAACACATTATGCAGACTGATTGTTTAAAAGAAAAAATGATGGAGAAAGAGTTATATGGGGTGAATTTATTTTCTTACTTAACTGGGGAAAGAGTTTTGAGCATAAGTTTGAGAATGGAAATACTTTTGAAAATAATTATTTTATGATTAAAAGATTTTAAAAAGGAATATTAATTTCCAAGTATTTTTGAAAAGAATTTGTAAATTGAAGAATGGTGATATGTCCATTTTGTTGATGTTTGGCTAGTTATATAAATCAACTTGATTGATCTTATTTATGTGGTAATTGGCAACGTGAAGCTATTTTCATCATCATCTTTCCTTTGTAGCCTTTTTTGTAGAAATTTTTTCTTTGCCAACTTGGTATTTTCAAGATGGGTAAATTATTGTAGGAGCTTCTTCACAAAAAGGAAGCAGATGAACTTCATAAATAGGTCATTCAATTGCAATCTGTGATAACTCTAGTGCAATAAGAGAATAAAACTCTTCAGAATAGGTTACAAACTTCCATAGATGTGAAATAGAAAAGGTTGACCATCTAGATTCAACCATGGGAAAATATTTATTGATGTTTGGAGATGAATTTCATGAGAAAATTGATCTCCTTGATGACTTGCATGAGGAATTTCTAACTAAAATTTGAAGAAGAAACTAGAAGAGAAAATAATCAACACATTATGGTGATTGATTATTTAAAAGAAACAATGATTGATAAATATCATTTTCTGAAACAAGATTATGCTGCCTTGTCTCAACAGCTAATTCAAAAGGATGAGGTCATTCAAAAGTTTTAAGAGTCTAAGTAGGAACTTGAATTGGAAATTACTCATCTTCTGAAATTTGAGATGGAGAGAGTTGATATTACGGTGTCAAGCTCTCCTTATTCTACATTTGATGATGTTGAATCTTAGAAGCTTGATTTTGATGATCACGAATCATCACATGCCTTTGTCACATCGAATTTTGAAAACCATACTACTCATATTGTCTCTCGATTGGTGAGAAAAATGGGATATACCGAAGGATGACTTAGGTAGAATGGACAGGGAATTATTGATCCTATTAACCCTATAGTGCAGACATCAAGAGAAGGTATTGGACATGATCATGTTGTTGCCTCATAATCTACATCCAACTATGAGGTGCTTGAAGAAAATGCTCATGTTAATTGTGATACACATATTGATGAAATGGCTGATAATGTCATTCCAGATGAAAATTTTGTTGCAGCCAACTTTGAGTGAGCAAAAAAAAATACTGAGGCATCTCAACATATTCATCGAAGTAAGTCATCATGGCCCCAACATTCTTGGTCAATTAAAAGTCTTGCATTCAAATCGTTACATAAGAGACGTGAGAGACTGAATCATGGACAAGTGTCCACCATCAAGATTGTTTATGGATGATCATTGTGTTAATTGAACCAGTGTTTGAAGTATTCATATCATCATGTTGCATCAGTTGTTTGTTTTTTATTCTCATTGTTCCCTCAATTGTGATTAAAAGGGGGAAATTTGCTAACAATGGAGACTATTGATTCTTGCTCCTTCAATTTTCTATTTTAGGAGGGGCACTTAGATGGTGACAAATAATGTTTTCATTGCTTTTTTCAAAATTTTCATATTTTGTGTTTGATCAGTGTGATGGTGACAATGTTCAAACAACTTCAAGAGTGTTGTTGTACAACATTTGTGCTAAGTTTTCCATACCTACATGCCTCATTGTTTCTTTCTTGGTTGATGGTGTTGCTTCTATTCGAAGCCCTTATCATCGTTATTTACGAGTACCTATTTTCTCTTAAGCTTTTTGGGAGAATTTGAAAGTGTGTTCAATCCTTGTTCCTCTAAAACAATTCTACATCAGAGACTTACTGGCCTTATTGAGATTTTGTGGCTCTCATATTCAAAGTTTTGGTACTTCAACATTTCATACTTCTTGATTGGAGTAGGCCTATGTTATTGCCATTTAGTGGATCGTTATGGGATCTATAGCTTTAGTTCCATGATAATTTGAGCACTGGCATATTTCTCTCTTTTGGGGTGGGGCAGTTCCTATTAGTTTTCCTCTCTTTCCCCTCTTATGAGAGTTTGAACATGGGTACCTAATCAAGCCTTGTTGTCGAGGCCCATGATTTGTTTTCTTTTTTCTTTAATTACTCCCTATGTTTCACTCAGGGAGTGTGTTAGAGTTGTCTTTTTCAACACCTCATTTCCCTATGAGATAAGTAGGGTGAGTTGTAATCTCACATAGAGACTTGCAACTTTGTAGTTGTCATAGTTATCCTTAACCAACACTGGACCTCCTCGATTGCTATATAATGTAGGCTTTATATGTACTTCTACACTAATAAAACCTTACTCATTATTATGTTTAATGTTTTAGGTTATGTTTAAGTTTTAAGGTAAGCAATATAAGGTAGTTTATGTTTTATTTTTACCTTTGAAACATAGGTATATTATTTAGATATTATTAGTTTACAATTATAATAATATTAGGTTTTATGTATTTGTATTAGGTTTTAGAATAATAAAATTAGCAAAGTGATACCATTAGCATATATCATTATTATTTAATAATAATGTGATTAGTTTTTTTTTTTTTAAATTTGTGTTAGGTTTTATAATAATAAGATTAGCATAATAATTCCATTGGTATATATTATCTATATTTAATAATTTTATAATGTAATTGTGCTAGTTCATATATATATATATGTATATGGTGAATGTGTAACTTTTTGGCTTAATTTAGGGGAGATGGATGATCAACCTTCATGGCTGTCTTATAACACTAGGAGTATATATCCAGCAACCTGCAAGCTAGATATACTAGATCTTATAATTTAACAAGAGCCAAAACTCACTGATAAAAAAAGTTTACTCCTTGAACCCAGATCATAACAGGCCATATACTTAATAAAATTTGAATAATTTTTTTTCTCTTCAATTTGCTTTGCTTTGTGTTTCTCAGTAGTTACAAACCCACAAGGTTTTATTACCCACCACCGCAGTTTTCTCCGAGACGGTAATTTAACTTCCGTGCAAAGTCACTGGAAATATTTTTAAAGCGCTGAAAGTGAAGAGACGTCCAGCACACCTCTATGCGGACAACTCTTTGTTTCGATCAATTAATTCCATATTACCTTTGAAATACCTCTGGTCCTTACACTAACAAGGATCACATCTACCGAAGAGGCATTACACAGATAATTGTTTTGTTTAATTTGCTATTTTATGAATCAATGAGTTGCCCCAGACATACGACAAGTAATGAATAATATACTGACAGATTCGTTATCTGATCAACTCGGGCCTCAGAACAATTTGCTACCAGCAATATATATTTTGATTGGTACCCATGCATCCCAGCCCATGAGTTATCGCTTTCGACCGTCAGCGAGGTCGGCAACGCACCGTACGTCGATCAGAAGCGATCATGGATGGAGACAATATTGGTGGACGTCAGTCCGTTGGAGGTGCAAATTATTGTTAGATATGTCTCTAGCGGATTATAATAACTTCTTATAATGTAACTTAGTGACCACACCATACAGCTCAGTCTTTGGAATGATTCAAGGAACTTTACAATAATACCGTACACGAGCAGTTTCTAAGGTCTTCGGTTCTATCTGCCCAGGAACGA
Source organism: Pinus albicaulis (assembly GCA_034641835.2). Classification (NCBI taxonomy): domain Eukaryota; kingdom Viridiplantae; phylum Streptophyta; class Pinopsida; order Pinales; family Pinaceae; genus Pinus; species Pinus albicaulis. Next base: position 1,495,022,713 of record CM076584.1, on the reverse strand, counting down.
TTTTCAGTAGTATTGAAATAGACGCAGATTGGGGAACGGGCTTCTTCCTCCAACATAAAACTGAGACAGCGATGCCACCTCTCCCTCCCAATTTCAAGTATAATAATGCTGTTATTCACTGTGTACTGATCATTAGAAAGAATGAAATTGCCCATAGGTCTATTGTTTTTATGGAGACAATATTGGTGCAAATTATTGTTAGATATGTCTCTAGCGGATTATAATAAGTTCTTATATTGTAACTTAGTGACCACAGCATACAGCTCAGTCTTTGGAATGATTCAAGGAACTTTACACTAATACCGTACACGAGCAGTTTCTAAGGTCCTCGGTTTTGGAAATGCTTGAAAGTTCTATCTCCCAAGGAATGATTTTCAGTAGCATTGAAATTGCTGATGCGTCGATTGTATTTATTACAAACTTCACGTGGTGGTATAATTCCAGGGAGACGATGAAGCAATTTGGAGAGGAGGTGAAACGAGGATAAACATTACTTGAAAAACAAATGGCCTTTTGCAAGGTTGATTATATGTATATTAAATTATTATTATCTTTTAATGGATGAATATTAATTTTAATAATGTAATTAATTTTAAATATATTTATTTAAATTATAAATTACAAAAGTTTTAGATTCAACATTAATTTATTTATTTTAAATAAATAAATATAGATATAAAAATGATAACTATTTACTTCAAACAAAATATTAGTATTATATATATATATGTTATATATATCTCTCTGTATGAGGATGATAACAATTTACTTCAGGTTTGAACATGACATGAAGTACACATTTCTCATAAAAGTATGTTATTGAGATGCTATAATTTTAAATGACATAGGTGTGAATTTCATGTTAACGATGTTGATGTAAAATGCACAAATATGGAATAACAATTTAATCTTTTATTTTATTTATATAAATAATTAAAATAATAAGATATACAAATAATTATATTTTAGAGTATATTTATTTTGAAACATAGTTTTTTAATTTTTAATTTAATTATTAATAATTGTGAAGTAGATGATATAGTTTTAATTGATAGGTTATATTATGAATTAGTATTATGAGTATTTTTTATTTTCATGGTAATGAGATTAGTTATTAACTAATATTATTATAACAAATATAATTGGTTAAAAAAATCCATAATAAAGTGAAGATGAATTTGGATGATTAAAAATGATTATTGCATGGTTTTATTAACTCTATATTTTTAAATCATATAATTAATCTTTTTTATAAATAATAGTAACAACAATTTCTCATGGATGGTGCCCTTGAGTGGGTCTCACCCCTCCCCCAATATAATGATAGTTCAATTGAAGATAAGCTATGACTCTTGGGGTACTTGGCACATTGTATGTGCCTCGGTGAAATTATATGCTATGGGTTGTGTTAGTGTTGATATCTTCATCCCTCGGTCAGTGATCAAAATCCTCTTGTTGGATTGCATATTAGGTGTCTCACTCAGTCAACTGCATTCCATTAGGAGCATGGATCATCTGACGGTGGTGGCTTGTTGCTCATGTCCCTCATGTCCTTTACCTGCTGGCCTATTTCTGTCTATTAAGATCATTTGCAGTCACAAAGAGTCATTTTCAGTTCGCAAAGAGTCATTCTTAGGGTTTAGTGTCATTAGGTCTAGGGTTTCATTAATAAGGTTTTCAAAATCCCCAATAATGGTCAGTAGGCACATGAGGAGTTTAAAATAAGGATTCAGTACTAAAAATTTCATCATCATATGCTTAATAATGTATTTCTCTTCAAAACTCTGTTTTGAAGAAAAATAGAGTATTTCATCTTTATGTATAAATGTAATGTAGTTTCAAGTTTTCTCAGTTGTAATAATATTTTCACTGGCAACCCTGGTCACCTTTGTCAAGCTCCAGCCAATCCATTCCCTACAGGACAAATAGAAAGCACATCATTCAGTGTTATAGCATCATTTTTCACCCTCATGTGATTCATGATTGTCTTTATGGCCTTGGGCACCCATTCCCACAGACTTGAACAAAATTCGTTAAAAAACAGTGTTAAAAATCCCATACGCGGTTATGCCCAGACTTTTCTGCGTGTATACACAAGTCCACATGTACTTTTCCCCGTATGCCATTAAAATCATTAAAAATATATATATAAATTCCCTATTTTCGGGTTGGGTTGATGGTTACTCCAGTAGTTCAACCACCCCAGCACGTGGCCAACTGTTTCCAACTGATTGAAACTACTTTGAGGGAGTATAAAAGCCCCTCATGTGCATGGCCTAAGCGAGAGAGAAATTTTATAGATATTATACTTTGTTGGAATCCCAATTCAAGTCTGAATCCCCGTGCCTCCTGCACTATCCGAGATTTTTACAGGAAACCCTTGTTTCCTGGAGATGTTCATCCATTTATATGCCATCTCGAGTGCACAAGTCTTGAAAGTATCTTAGCGAGGCAAGGGCAGGACGGATCCGGACGACGGTCTGTTCGAAGATCGGGGAAGGATTCAGGTGATCTCTCCACTCTTTATTTATGTACATGCTGTTCGCAATAATGAAGAACCATCTTGTTCCTGAACTTATGTGTTTGTATCTATTTGCATATGTGAAAAGATTGATTATTAAGAATTTATTATTTTTTATATAATATTTCACATGGATTACACTAACATTTAGGAGAAATATATGCTGTACAACTAGGTTTCCGTGCATGTTCTTTCTTGTTTTCCAGGTTGAATAGGAAGAAGGGTTGTTGGGGGTTTGGACCCCGCGGGATCTACATCGAACGTAGGACTATGGGTGAGTTCTACTATCATTGTTATCTAGTTTTTAGCATTTAAGTGTGGTTGTGTGTGAGTCCTTCTGAATAGCGTGCCCTGATCTGTGGAGGTTTTGACCCAACAAACCTCTAGGGTGTTTTCCCCCGAAACAGAACTGGCGACTCCGCTGGGGATCGCATTTTTGTGATTCCCCTGTTGGGTGGTTTCAGCTGTTTGAAAGGTTTCCAACAGTTTTAACTATTATTTCCAGTCCAGTTAACTTTTTCTCAGTCAGACTGAAGACCTAGTTCTTTGTCCAGGCTTGATCTTTTTTTATTTTTCATTATTTACCTTTTCGTACACGAGTTTGTCTGTACACAGACACGTATACATGTAGTTTGCTTCAAAGGGAGTCGCGTATACACGGGTTTCCTTTGACACAGTCGCGTATGCACGCTTGTTTCAAAACTGTCAAGTAGCGTATGCCTAGGTAGATTTTCAAATTTTTGATTTCTTGGCTTTCTAGTCTTATCTGCCTGTGGAGACCTGTTCCTGCAGTGTCTTTATATCCTCTGGATTGTGTTGATAGTGGTCATTGGTATTTTTTCTCTCGTTTTTGGTTGAAGACTAGCTTATCTGGCAAATCTTGTTTTTAGTGCTTGCATTTCTGGTTCGAGTACCAAGATCTCTTTCTGGGGATTCTTGGCTGTTCTGCTTTATCAGGACAGAGAGCTTTTGCTCATACACTCTTTCCTCATTTTATGTTTTTCTTTGCGCTTGGATTTTTGCCTTCTTTTGGTTAGTTTTCTTGAGTTCAGTTGACCAGGTCTTGTTGCAATTTTTGAAGAGTCTTTCTTGATCCTTTGAAGTTTTTATTTGCTACAAGGTTGTACTATTCTTCTAGGCTAAGTTACTGAGTTTCTTGTCTTATTTTGCTCATATAAATCTTGCTACTAAAGTGGCACTATAAGATTTGGATCATTTTTGAAGTTTTGGTTGAAATTCAGAAGTGTTTGGCTTGGGATTTGATAAGTTTTCTTGGTCTCTTCGAGCTCTTCTTTTTTATAAAATTCAAAAGCTCAAAAACATTTTGCTTTGTCATTTGCTTTTGTTTTGCATTTTTGTTTTCGTTTTGTTACATCTTTTGAAGCTTTGTTGAGATTTCTTGCCTTTGGTTTTTGACTTGATTTTGGAAAGGAATTGTCATTGGTTTCTTCCTCTTGTTTTCAAGCATATTTTGATGTCTTCATATTGAGAGTTTCTGTTTTTGGTAACTAGTTTTGTGGACAATAAAAAAGAGATAAAACTAAAGGATGTTTGGGAAATTTCTCTCTGCTTTAGTAGAATTTGCATCTTAGAATTTGCATGCTCTTAGTTATTTGCATTAGGTGCACTTAAGAATTTAGTCTTTTTCATAGTTTTTGTGAGTGTGAAGTTTTTTATCTGAAAAGGAAAAAAATTTAGTCTCGTAGAACCTCTGTAGAAATTTCTTTTCATCGAAAGGAAATTACTGCATTTGCATGTAGTTTGGTTTTTATTAATTTCTTTTCTGCGTCACAAAAACACCATGAGTTTCATTTCCGTATCCCTTTGACTTAATACAACACCCGATTAAAATAAGCGCTATAATTTAAAAGCAACTAGAAAGTTTTTTTATTAAGTGTCATACACCAACTAGCTAGGTTGTAGGGCCTTGGATTAGGTGAGTGGAGAGCTAACTCTCCAAGGCCAGTCAAACAAAAACATAGAAGTTTATTAATTTATCGAAATCCAACTTCGTTAGGTGGACCGGGAAAGCTCTCCTCCAGAGAGTCAAGCGCGAGGGGAAGTGAAGGCCGAGAAGAGAGATACCCCCTCTTTGATTTGTTTAATCTGACCTCAAGACCGTTCCGCCCGGCTTCTGACACGGATTGGTGCCCATAGTTGCCATTCCTAGGTTCCACATAGGTGACTGCGGGGGGGAATACCCGTGGTACCTGAGGCAGACGTCGTATCACTTCCAGCAGTACTTCTGGGGGGTGCCCTTGCGAAGCTTGGGTACTTGTGCCGGAAAAGGCTGTTGTTAGGAGGTCGACGTAACTGTTTCTGTTACCTTTGCTAGTAGGCCTGGGCCGTAATTATCCCAGACTACTTTTGGGAGGTCCTATTCTTCGCTTTCTTGTATTTTGGTGTCCGGTCCTAATCACTCGGAGCGGAAATACCTGGAGGTTGTTTGCTTGATTGTATCTCAGGGATTTTTTGTAGTGAGTGCTCTTTGCTCCTAGCTTGCCTAGCTTTATATTTTTTGAGTCTAATTAAAATTTGTTAAAGTGGCTGATCAAGCGCCTCATCGATCAAGGAGAATCCGGGGGTTATCTCCCGAGAGTCCAGAGCCTTCTTCAAGAAGGCATAGGAGTAATTTAGCAGGTGAGTATCACCCTGTGGCATCTGACGCAGTGGAGAGAGATCCTCCACAAGGGATTGAAGGTTTCGTAGCTGGTTCTGGTGTTGGTTCCGAGAGGAGCGCTCCGCTCACCTCGAGAGTCTTATTTCTGCAGGAAGAAGAAGTACAAGTGGAGGAAGTATCTCAACCCTCTGAGTCACTTCCATCTCCTCTTCCTCCTGATTATCCGTTCGTTTTTTAATACATCGGAACTAAGTCAGAAAGACTGGAATATCCTCTGTATTATTCATACCTTTCGATGGCCACGACTGGGAACGCAGCTTCAGCTATGAGTGTTGCAGGCATTCAGACTCCTGCTTCTGTAGAAGGAGGAGGCACTATTTCTATATCTTCGATTGCTTCTAGCACTATTTTGTTTGGCTCTGGTTTCACCCAAGCACATGCTTCTCATTCTGGTCTGTTCTGGTTTGGAATGCCCACTAGTGGGATTCCTTCATTTTCCTTTTCCATCGCTGCAGCTGGATCTACACCCATGTCTTCCATGGCTAGTGGATCAGCTTCTTTTCAGGGGTTCCCCTTCGGAACTGGGCATATTCCTAGTTCGAATCCTTCTTTAGGGTCCTTTCTGTTTACTTCTCAGACTCAGAGTTTCAACCCTTGGTCTGGAGGTCAGAATTCGACTATTTTTACAGGTTGGAACCCTGTATTCACTACAGTGGGGGCAGGGAATCATTTTTACGCTGGTCACCAAGGGAATTCTTCTTTCCCTTCGTCGAGTGCTTATCAGACCTTTTCCTTATCTGGCGACTGGTGAGGGGGAACTGGTCCGGTCTTTGCAACTCCGGCCAGAGTGACAGTTCTTCTTTTTCTACAAGTTCTTTCTCGAAACCTCGGTGCCTCATCAAATCCGTGTATTCTTTTCGCACTTAGAATTCATCCCATCAAGTATGAATCCCCAGTTCGTCGTTTACCTTTTCTCGGGCAATGTTAAACTCAGCGTATCTGGCGAAATCGACGAATGATCCGGGATCCTAAGAGCACTGTGCCTTCCTCGGTTCCCACCAAACTTTCTTCAGACATTCCAAAGTTTGAAGGCAAGAATGGAGAGGATCCGGATGATCACATCACCACCTTCCATTTATGGTGTTCTTCTAACTCCCCGATCGATGATTCGATTAGGTTGAGATTGTTTCTACGCACCCTAATTGGAAATGCTGCTAAATGGTATATTGAGCTAACTGGGGGAAGTTTTGCTACATTTGGAGAACTAGCTGTTACATTTCTAAATCATTTCCAGTTTCTCGTCCGTTATGATGCCGGGACGACGCAACCCACATTTCTGACCATATTTAGGAATGGAGAAGAAGGAAGAGGCTTATTAAAGCTCATATTCCAGGAGAATTCATTTTGGAATGGTTTCAGAAATCTCTGCAGTCAGACATTTCTAAAGATGTATCCCTGTCTGGGGTATTTTCTGAGGAACAGGCTATTTTTAGGGCTCACTAGCTCAAAATTGACATATTACTCGTCCGGGAGTCACAATATTTCCGTGCTTCAATGCTCCTCACTCCAAATTAGATTTATCCAAAACTAAGCCTGGTCCTCATGGTGATGGACTTATCGGGTCGATCAATAGTGCAGCAACTACTTCATCCATGTGGATGCGTAGTTGCTCATGCCAATAATTCTTTCCGGTCACATCGTGCTTACTGAGTCATCGCCTTCCCAATCTTTGTCGGTTAATGCCATCCAAAATTCCGATCCCAAAGGAAATCAACAATCCGAAGGGAAGAAGAAAGGACGGAATAATAAGAAAAAGGGCAAGAATGGGAAGGGTAATGCGAATAAAACCAACGAGCATGTTGGTGAGGGTCCAAAGGATAAAAAGAAGGTGAATTTTCCATGCAAGTTGTGTGCTAGAGACCATCTTACACACCTTTGCCCTAAAATTCAAGATGCGTAGCGCTTGTTAGCTCAGCAGGGTTCTTCCAGTTCCCAGGCTTTGTTGACAAACCATTTTCCCCAAGGGCAACAACTAGTTGTTGGCGCAAATCAAAATACTAGGGCTTACTCTGGGGGCACCCAGGAAGGGGAAATTCTATCAAACATATACATGATGAGTGGTCACGTGGATGTCGCTACGAGATCCCGTGATTATGGTGAAGAAGAGTCTTCGAAAGCTAAGGGTGATCCTGATGCTACTGAGCCGCTTCATATTACGAGGCCTACTATTGAGCCTATACCTCGGATGCCCAAAGCATCTACCAAGCACACGACGATTAATCCAAAACATGAATGCCTAAAACCACCGTATTGTGTAAGATCAGCATTCTTGGTGCTGCGTTTCCGCTTTAGAGGTGTCTGTACTGTCCTGCTCGGCCGTAGTGCTCGCTCAACGTTTCTTGGGGTCAGTATCCAAAGAATTCTCTTGTGATTACGTTCTACAGACCACCTAAAGAGACTCCCCCATCATATGGCTTTTCATATTAAATCATCATACCATAAATGCAATATTTTTCGGACGGTCGTTGATGAGGGTGCTTCCACATGTGTGATGTCTTTCACATGCTGGAAGGGAATTGGATCTCCCGCAGTTGTTCCATCTGCGACTCTTCGGACTGCGTTTGATGGTCATTCTCACAGACCGCATGGTATTGTCCTAGCTTTGCCCATCTGTGTTGGGGGCAAAACTGTAAATATAGAGGTTGAGATAGTCGATGCAAGTTTGGACTACAACCTTTTGTTGGAGAGAAACTAGATTTATGAGATGGATGCCATTGCATCTTCATTGTTTCGGATTATTTGTTTCCCTCACGAAGGGAGGATTGTTACAGTGGACCAACTAGACTGTCCTCCTATAGACCCAAATGCATCTACTGACTCAACTATTCCAAAATTGGATAATGCTACAAGGCTCGTCGAGAATTTAGGGTTAAATGTATTCTTCCTTGATGGGCACTTTCGATATTCCTCCCACAACATATAAATGCGTGCGATTTCATCCTCCAAGGCCTCTTCGAAGAGAGTTCTTCGCAACTCATTATTTTTCGGACCCTTGGACCTTAGCTTCCCCCACCGCCATACGATGGTCAAGTGGTGTGGAATGGCATTTCCACGTTCACAAATCGAGAAATGTTATCGGGCCTATCATGACTGCTAATAGTCCATCCCGCCTCTTTCACCGGAAGAGTTGGGATGGATGTGGCGGATCGTGCTTGGACACTTAGTTCTTCTTTCACTTCCGAAAGATTGTCGTGATACCACTCTTCCATCTGAAGAGGCCATCCTGGAAGCTATGACTAGTATAGATAGACCGTGGGATGATTTGCATCATCGGTCTTACTTTTTACCTGATTTGAGCGAAGTTGAAACAATTTTTCCAAGTCCTCAATCTCCTGGTCCTGAACCCTTTAGCACCAACACAGGTATATGTTGAAGGGAACATGGCTGTGATTTCTCCAACTATCCTGGTGAACATTTCCAGGGATCCCAATGTTATTGAGAATGTCTTCATCGGAGTTGAATGTTCCCCTGAAGAGATTCAGATTTATACCAAACTCTTTAAAGAGTATAGGGATGTATTCGCTTGGTCTTATGAGGAAATGCCTGGTATAGATCCATCTATTGTCCAACATGAGATCAAGAATTATGAAAACGCTAAGCCTGTGAGGCAAAAACTTCGTCCGGTCAATCCTAGGAAGGCAGCAACTATCAAAGCTGAGGTGGAGAAACTGCTTAAGGTGGGATTCATTTTCCTTGTTCCTTTGACTGAATGGGTTTCAAACCCTGTTCCCGTAGATAAAAAAACAAGGAACAATTCGAGTTTGCATTGATTTTAGAGACCTTAATAAAGCATTTCCTAAAGATAATTACCCCACACCATTCATATATCAGATCATCGATGAGTGTGCCGGTAATGAGATTTTCTCCTTCATGGACGGTTTCTCCGGATATAATCAGATTACTATCCGTCCTAAAGATCAGCATAAGACTACTTTTATTTGTCCCTGGGGTATTTTTGCTTACAAGAAGATGCCTTTTGGTCTTAAAAATGCTGGGGCTACATTTCAGCGGGCCATGTCATACGCCTTCCACGACATCAAACATATTATCGTGACATATTTGGATGATTTAGCTGCTCATTCTCGAAAGAGAATGGATCATCCTGCTCACCTCCGTAAGATATTTGAACGATGTCGTTTCTACAAGATTAGATTGAATCCGAACAAGTACGTTTTCACGGTTACATCCGGTCGGTTATTGGGATTCATCGTGTCCAGGGAAGGGATTAGGGTAGATCCCTTCAAGGTTGAGGCAATACTTCGATTGCCTCCCCCATCCTCTATTCGTCAACTTCAAAGTCTACAAGGAAAGGCTAATTTTCTTCAGAGATTTATCGTAAATTATGTTGAAGTTCCCAAGGGATTTATGAGATTGTTGAAGAAGGGAGTTCCATTTTTCTGGGATGACTTCGCTCAACGCTCATTCGATGCTTTGAAAAAATCATTGACCTCTGCTCCTTTATTGAGTCCACCTGATTATAGTAGGGATTTCCTCTTGTATCTTGCAGCAGCAGAATCTACTATTGGTATGGTTCTGGTTCAGGAAGATGATGCTCTTGTAGAGCATGTTATATACTATCTTAGTCGAGGATTGGTAGGTCCTGAGCTCCGGTATAATCCGATAGAAAAGTTAGATTTAGCAGCTGTTCATGCTGTGCAGCGACTCCGACATTACATTATTCTACGAAAAACTTATGTTTTGGCAGCAGCCAATCCATTTCAGTTTGTCCTCAAGATAGGAGTTAATTGTGAAAACACAATAGATGGATTGTGATTTTGGCAGAATTTGATCTTGAGTTGTGTCCTGCCAAGTCCAAGAAATCATTGGTTTTCGTGAATTGATCTCCCAGGTTTCTATGGGGGAAGAGATAGTCTATGATGAACTTTTCTCCTGATGAACATTTGTTTCTATCTCTCCGTGATCTCGGTATGGAGACATTACCAGTATCTTCGCATTGCCAAGTCTCCCTCTACTTTTTCGAAAGATGAGCACCGTAAGTTGCGTCACTTGGCTAAGAATTACTTGATTATTGGTGATGCTTTATACCGTTGAGGGGTTGATTCAATCCCGAGACGTTGCTTAACTCTCGAAGAAGCTGAGGCTGTGCTGAATGATTGCCACAGTGGAGCTTGTGGTGGTCATTTATTTGGGCTTGCTACAGCCCAAAAGATCTTGCGTGCTGGGTACTTTTGGCCTTCGATTTTCAAAGATTGTATGGAGTCAGTCAAAAAGTGTCATCCGTGTCAAGTTTATACTCGAAAAATGCGTGCTCATCCAGCTCCACTTTTTCCAGTCATTACTATCGGTCCCTTTACAAAGTGGGGTATTGATTATACTACTTGTAACCCGCCTTCGGCTAAAGGTCACAAGTACATTATTGTAGCAATAGACTACTTTACAAAGTGGGTCGAGGCTATGCCTACTTCGTGAATGATGTGAGACCGCTCGCTTCTTTTTCTTTTCAACTAGGTTATTGCTCGTTTTGGTATTCCTAGAGATTGTCACCGATCATGGCGCTATTTTCGTAATAGCATGATGGCTTTGTTGGCTCTAAAATTAGTTTTTTTGCAGTGGAGACATTTTCATCTATGTATTATCCCCAGGCCATCGGGTGCGTGGAAGCCGTGAATAAATCCTTGAAGACAATTCTTCAAAGGACAATTGATAAAGCTAGATCCAAATGGCATATTATGCTATATCCTGCACTTTGGGCATACAAGACGTCAGTGAAAACTGCAACTAGCTTTACTCCGTTTCAGCTAGTTCATGGGTTGGAATCCATATTTCCCATTGAATGTGAGATTCCTTCTCTTAAGTTAGTTGTTGAACTTCTTCCTGACACTTCTAGTCTTAAAGAACGTCTCCTTCATCTGGAACATCTCGATGAGCAACGTCGGGATGCCGCCACGATGAATGAAGCACATAAAAACCGAGTTAAAGTTCAGTACGATAAGGCGATCAAGCCTAGGGTTTTTTCAAAAGGTGACCTTGTTTTGGTCTATGCCCAAGTTAAAGATGCCCTGGGGGCAGGAAAATTTAAGTCTATGTGGCATGGCCCCTTCATCGTTAAAAAAGTCCTTAAAAAAGGAGCATATAACTTGGTTGATTTTGAAGGAAACGAGTTGCCGAAGCCCAGAAATGGGCTCTATTTGAAAAATTATTATGCCTAGGCTTCGGCCTGGCATGTTGCTTTTGTATATAGTAGTTTTTCTTTGTACATATTTGGTTGTTTTTCGATCTTTGATGGGATGGTGATGTTTTTTATCTGCTTTGGCAGGTTGTGTCGGATGTTATGAGTCAATTGGTTTCGCCGGCGGTGCTAGTAGACACACCCACCTTAACTTCTGCTTCGTTCCTTGTGTCGACCATCCATCCCATCATTGTTAGGTTTGAAGAGGAGTTCCATTGGTCCCGTTCAATATAGCATCACATCGAAGTTGTTTATCCATTTTATTAACAATATCTTTGGGTGTTGACCCTTGTGGTGGGATATGTGCACCTCTGCACTGGTGGTGTCGCAGTTGAACAATAATTATCGGGTTCGAGATCCATTTTTACTCCGGTTGTTCTTGAGGGTATGTTTGTTACAAAGATAATTTCAATTCTTAACTTTCATTCATATTCCTCGAGCTGACAATTGGATGGCAGACTCATTAGCTAATCAAGAAATTGATCATATTAATCATTTCATACAATAAAATTTAATCATAAAAAACATCATACATTTTTATACATTTGTCACATCACATCAAATAGTCACTGTATATATATCATCAGAATGTTCAAAAAACTATACAAAATTTGGATTCATAAGTCATACAAAAAATTGGGCTTATGCCCGATAATGTTCAGTCTCAAAAAATATACAGTCATATGGTATATCATATCTATCTACTCCTGAGGTCCCTGTCCAGAAGTTGTGTTCTTATAGAACACGATCGCGGTGGCAACTCGGCGGAATAAAGTACCCAGTCATGGGGTACTCCTACCACCTGTCTCTGGATGGCTTCAAGCAGATCTTCCACTGCAGCCATAGGTACTTGGCGGGTTAACCCCTCCAAGTTCCTCCGGCATGTTCTCGGAGGTCCCGTCCGGATTCAATGTATCTACCCGCCCCCGCGATGTGGATTGCCTCATAGCCAGATGTCGAACTGGTCCAATATCTGTTTCATGATCATTATAAAATTGTAAGTCATTTTGGATCCAATCAAAAACATATTTATTTTCTTCATATTTTTTCACATATATTGAAAAAATCCAAAAAATTATATAAGTCAAAAAATTACAAACTTACCGAATGTGCCCCATGCCGCGCCTGGTGGAAGGACAAGGTCTGGATTGCCTCGGAAATCCATCCCGGCATAGGGATAGTCTTCCACAGCGATGATTTTTTCTCCCCACCAAAGGAAGAACTCATCATCCCAAGTGGTTCAGGGAACTTCACTTCCCCCCAATCTTTTCATCAAGTCAGCCCATCGGGCAATTCTTGGATCTCTAGGGCTGCTAATAGAAGAGATCACTTTGGGTCTCAGCCCAGGAATCTTCTCGAAGAAGAATGTCATCAAGATTGTACCATATCCAAAATGTCTTGTCTTTACTTTTCAGATAGAAGTCAATTGTTGCTTCATATTCATCAGTAGAGCTGTGCACCAATCACATAAATGAGTTAAGCATTCCACTGCTATACTCATTTGAGTCCTGGATGCCTGGTGTAGGGAAGTAGATCCCGCTACCCTGCCAATGGTAAAAAGGAGAATTTTCATGAGCAAGTCTCTTAAATCTTTGATCACAATTTGAGTTCCAACTTTCTTGGAACCCCATACACAGTAGACGTGGACGTAATCTTCCATGGTTAGCCCTCCCAAAGGCTTACCATTCAAGTCTACTGGCTCCCCCCTCCGGGAGAGTCCTGTAATAAAATAGATATCTTCCACTTCGATGCGTATGGGCATTTGATCTATTATGAAGCAGTCTTCTTCCGGTTCCCAATAGTTCACAAGAATTTCGAGTAACCGGACATTACTCTTCATATTTGGCATTTTGAAAAACTTGAGCAATCCACAATTTTGAAGAATATTTAGTGATGCTTGGTCCTGCACGACTTCATTTTCAATGGCACTGTGTTCACGCTCTCTCCAAGATATAGTCATCCTGCAAAAATTCAATAATTCGTTCATTAGCTATGCATTTTTTCATTTTGGGTTGCGCATACACGACTTTCTTTGTGCACAGTCACGTATATACGCGACTTGGTCATTATAAACCCGCGTATGCGCAAACCCGTGATTTTAAACAAATGGTTCAACGGTGAAAATTCCTAATTTTTAACTTATGAACGGACATAATGAATAACAAGGATGAATTAAGAGCTTACCTAACAAATTCGGTGAAGTTTGACGGTCGATTGCTCCTGTTTTGACGAAAGAGGCTTTTTCTCCAGAGCACTTTTTCCCTAATCAGCAATGTAACAATGAACCCAATATGAGGTAACTTGTGTATTTATGCCCAAAATTGAAAATTTTTTTGCAAAAAATTGTTATGCTTATTTTTTCAATTCCAGCATTTTAAGTCACATAGTTCGTGATGTTTGGAAGTATTTTGGGATTGGTGATATTTAGGTACATTAGGAGCCTAATTTGGAGATTTTTTCCCGCTTTTTGATCCATGACCGTCGACTCCGCTGGGCGACAGTATATGATCTTTCACCGGGCATATAGGTTAGGAATCCACTTTTTCTCGTTGCATTTTTCATACCAGCTCATTCCGATCATTTACAGATCGATCCCATCAGGTCATGAGTATTTCACCCATTTCACTCGCCGATTATTTAATCATGACTTGGTGGTAGAGCCTTCTTTTACATGGGCTTCCTTCCTAGTTAGTTCCTCGCTATCACTTGTTGCCCATGCTGCGCTTTATGTAGGCTCGGGAGTCCTCTTTAGTCCCACCATGACTTATGTGTTGAAGCTTCAGTCTTCTTCTTCTCCACTATCATTTTTCTGGCTATTACCCTAGAGGCTCCCTGGTGTTGTTGAGTTGTATTACTACATTGCATATTGGCTACTTGTTTATCCTGGCCTTTAGCCAGCTTCATTTGGACTCAATGTTTAAGCCAACTTTTGACCTTGACTATCTGTACAATTTAACCATTGCATGCACTTAGCTATCGCGACTTGACACCCTTTTTACCCATGGATGGAACATTCCTCTTAGTATCGCTTACCAGTTTCTGCCACCTTGCATTGAGCATAGGATCATTCCAATCCCAGGAACTAGTGCATCTGTTTCTTGATACTCATTCTATCCATTGTACCATAGCATTCTTTTATTCCTTTTCAGGCTTATTATATGAAAAAGACAAAAAAATCAAATATAACAAAAAGAGCGGGAACGGGATGTAACTTCGTAATTTGATGGCAGTACAGTGTCAGTTTGTCGCCCTTGAACAAAGCACATACACTTATAAATTTCCTTCATTTGGGATGGTTTTAGTTTTGAACTAGGTTCAGCCTTTGCCTTGTTTCACTGGTCAGTCCTCCCCCGGTTGGTTATCTCTTCCAATCATATGGAGAGTTTGTATTGCCTCCTGCATAACAGACTTATACAGTGTCACTTCTTACTACCATGGTCATCACGAGTCATGCTTTTGTTCAAGGGATGTCTAACCAGAATCGGCCATTCTGCGGTCTCTCTTGACTCATTATTCAGTCGGCCTTCCCGGTTTTGTCAGTATCTTGTTCTATCACATCAGATGTTTTGGTCTTTTGCTTGTGTTGGTTTGAGAGGGTTCCCATTGACTTCTTGCCGGCAGGTTTGTCTCTTATTGACTACGACACATTTCTCTGAGAGCAAACCTAGAGCCGCACCCTGGCTCTATTTCCATCATTGATAGGTGACCTTGTGCTCAGAATTTGATCATCATTATGGGTCTTTGACTGAGTGGTTTCCCTTGTGTTTGACGTCAGCATACATTATCACACTTGGGATTTGTGCAGTACCTTGATTTCCATTTGACCCTATTGGTGGATTTCTTGCCTCTGTGTCATCTTTCATTATTGGTTGGTTAAGAAGGTTTCTTCCTTGCGCTAGCTTCATCTTGTGCATGTCAGAAACGTACTTCGGTTTGGTTCTGTCACTCTACTTCGTCTGATTCCTTCCAAATATTGGTCTGCGGGTTACACTCGCGCTGGATTGATGTGGGATGCCTTAATGCCTTCCTTCCAGCAGATCTTTTCCCATTGACTCCAACTCATTGCTCTGGGAATAAGGTCTAGAGTCTTTTTGTCAGTACCATAGGGTTTGTAGTCATCAGTGGCAGAATCTTCGCTATCGACAGTGGGGATTCACCATTGCCTCCTGATTGGTAGATTCTTTCAAGTGTTCGACTTCAACTCATTCATTCGCACTTGTTAGATTGTACTAGGGCACCTTGACACTCATTTTCATTATTGGTGGGTTGTCTCGCATTGGTTAACGGTATACATCATTGACCGGTAATCCAACGATTTCTCACATGGTCGACTTCAGCTCATTTATTCCCATTATGTAGAATTGTACCATTGTGATCGGTGAAGACCTCGGGTTGCATCAGCATTTCTCGGTTCACTTTTGACAGTCCATTCAGTTTCTACTAGTGATGTCGTTCACCCTTATATGTTGCAGTGTCAGTACAGCAGCATCTTATATGTTGGCTCCCGAGTTGTGTGATTGTACCATGTGTTCCACCCCATATGATTTGGTACTTGGAGATTCAGTTACTTATATGATCAGACATCCAGTTTCAACATCTTTGATCAGCTTTCTATATGTGATACTTAGACATTGATTCTGACTTGTACTTCTGGGCCATGCTCAGATGATTCATTGTGTACTTCCAGTTCAACTATACTTGTATACATTTTGGATCTATTATGTACTTTCGATATGATGTATTTTTGACTGAACATGGGTATGCCCACCTCAGCATGAGTTGACTCTCTATTTTTTTTCATTGGTTTTTGGCAGGCTGAAATCTGGTGAAGTCCTCTCTTGTCCTTGTGAAGTTCTTTCTATGTGCATAATACATTTCGGCCATCATGTACCCCTTCTGACCTCATATATTAGGGGGCATCTGTTATAGCATCATTTTTCACTCTCATGTGATTCATGATTGTCTTTATAGATATATAAAAATTCCCTATTTTTGGGTTGGGTTGATGGTTGCTCCAGTAGTTCAACCACCCCAGCACGTGGACAACTGTTTCCAACTAATTGAAACTACTTTGAGGGAGTATAAAAGCCCCTCATGTGCATGGCCTAAGGGAGAGAGAAATTTTATAGATATTATACTCTATTGGAATCCCAATTCAAGTCTGAATCCCCGTGCCTCCTGCACTTTCCTAGATTTTTACAGGAAACCCTTGTTTCCTGGAGATGTTCATCCATTTATATGCCATCTCGAGTGCACAAGTCTTGAAAGTATCTTAGCGAGGCAAGGGCGGGACGAATTCGGACGACAGTCTGTTCGAAGATCGTGGAAGGATTCAGGTGATCTCTCCACTCTTTATTTCTGTACATGTTGTTCGCAATAATGAAGAACCATCTTGTTCCTGAACTTATGTGTTAGTATCTATTTTCATATGTGAAAAGATTGATTATTAAGCATTTATTATTTTTTATATAATATTTCACATGGATTACATTAACATTTAGGAGAAATATATGTTGTACAACTAGGTTTCCGTGTATGTTCTTTCTTGTTTTCTAGGTTGAAGAGGAAGAAGGGTTGTTGGGGGTTTGGACCCCGCGGGATCTACATCGAACGTAGGACTATGGGTGAGTTCTACTATCATTGTTATCTAGTTTTTAGCATTTAAGTGTGGTTGTGTGTGAGTCCTTCTAAATAGCATGCCCTGATCTGTGGAGGTTTTGACCCAACAAACCTCTAGGGTGTTTTTCCCCGAAACATTCAGTCAAAAAGCCAAAATGAAGCAATTTAACAGAGTTTTGAAAAGGGTCGAAATCTAAAACATTACAAAGTGGTTTTTTTTTTAAGTTAAGAATTAAATATCCTTAGTATATAAATCATTTTCATGTTTCAAAAGCTCATTTGTATGTCAAGAGGACAGAGTGAGCCAAGGAGAAATCATGAGGAGCGAAGGAAGCAATTTGAAGGGGAAATTGTGCAAATTTCACTGCGCGACTCATTGGCTGGGCGACGTGATGCATTGGATGGGCGCAATGCATTAGCTTGGCCCCCACTGTGTTGAAATTATTCCTACGCGGCGCATAGGAGTTATGTGACGCATTGGGTTTGTTGCGCGACGCATAGGGCTGCAAAGCAAGTTCATTGCCATTTCTCTAAAAACTTCAAATCTGTTCAGTCACTCCTGGTCCAAGTAAGTCAATAAACGTTGTCAATGCCAATGAAGATGTGTCTTGTGATATCTATGAGGATTTAAACAAAAATTCAAACCCTATTATCTTGTTCCAGGAATGCTACTTTAGGGTTTATAATTTAGTTTTGTGCTTATCATTTCCACTTCCCCACCTTGTTATTCCCTCATCACTGTTATTATAGTCCCATTAGTACAATTCTCTATCCCTAAATCACTCATCCCCTATTCCATATTCCCATTATCCCATCCTAATCACAAATTTCCCAAACCCAATCCTAAAAACCCTAGTGAATGCCCCTAAACTCTTCAATTGACAAATTTCAATTGGCATATCCCATCATTCCCCCTATCCTCTCCTTCCATAGTCCCACACATATTATCACACATCTGGCAACAAAAACCAAAGACACCAAACTCCTCATATTCATCTAAGGCAAGATAGACTTCAGATTTTGGCTGAGGCTTCCTTGGCCCAGCATGGTACATAATGGAGGGCATTCAGCCCAAATTTCAAGAAATTTGGGACACATTTTTCAAATTTTGTTTTTTTTTGCCTAAACACATATTTTTTAGCTCTACATGTCGCGCCACTTGGCGCGCACTTTTGATGGGAGGCTCCTCTTGGGTAGAACTTTATATTTTTGGATTTTCCATGAAAATTTATGCATGCCTACCTATGGCTAAGAGATTTTGATAGGTTTTGGGCTTCCAGAAGGGTCAAAAACACCCTAAAAATGACCTTTCTACCCATTTTTGGACACACGGGAAGCCGTGTTGGGATAACTCATTTTCGGAGGGGCAAATGGAAGCCAAATTCAGAAATTCCACTTGTGTTGGAAAGTAGATAGGCAGACCTTTCCAACAAGCCCACTTGGAGAAAATTTTGACACCGGGAAGACCTCCGAAATCAGCTCCAAACTGGCGCGACGCATAGGGAAAACTGGCACGGCGCATTGGGGATTTTTGCTCATTTTTTACTCAGTAACTCTGTTTTTCACCTAGTTTTGGATAGTCTGACTTTCTTACTTCCAAATTTTAAACTCATGATGTAATTTGATGTAATTTGATGGGTCTTGATGTAATTTTTTCAAATTTTTACTCATGGAGGTAGATTCATCTATCATAAGGTGAATTGCAACTGAATGAATCAATTTCCTATCTTATAGAGGCAAGTTGTTCCACTGCCTATTTTCTAGTTCTCAGTTTAGATCTTGTTGAAACAGCTCCTAAACTTGTGAGCTCGACCCCTAGAGGTTGGGGATGAGTTAGTGTTTGTCTATATTTTGTAGTTTTTTCGTCATTTTCCTAGTTGGACACTTGGGATTTCTTTGAGAATCATTTTACATTCATCTTTGTAGTTTGGCAAAGGAATAGACCAGGGTTTGCAGCACTCCCTGGGATTCATGTGGCTCTTTGTTTTGATGATGTGTTTCTCTCTATTAATGTAAGTTTACTGGTGTTTCATGTGTATCATTTTCCCTCTTATTTCTTCTTAAGTTAAACAAACAAGGATAAAGGTCGAATTCATTAAAATTTGCAATGCTCTACCTAGGGTTTGTTTAATTTTCTATGTTTTCAACTGTTTTAAAAGGATTCCTGAAGGTTTCTTGCCCTCTTTAACTCCTCACCAGTCTAAGCTATCCATTTCATTCAAAATTGAAGTGTCAAAACAATTGCCTACCTTGCCCCATTCAGATCTCTGCAAAAACTAGGCCTCATTCCCCAGACCCAAAATCTGCCCTTTCCTTTGATCCAACAAACACCCTCAAAATCAAATCAAACTCTTTTACATATATACCTAGCCTAAAATCAGCCTTTATTCAAGTCATCTCAAGCCTCACTGATCATTTTTTGCTGAGATTAACCAAGAGAGAGCCCTCTCCCGATCCGGTAGGGCTAGCTACCAGATTAAGCGTGGTTTGATGTTACCCTAGATACTACCTTTCTCAGCCTGAGGTAGATTTAGGCCATAACAGGTTGCACCTTGCATCTCTCGAAATGGAAATCATTGGAAAAAAAAAACATTAACACGTATATGCCATCTTAGTCACTGAATACAATGGCTCTCCAACCTACACGATTTATGTTGTATTTGATAAAGGCTCATGATTCTTATGCCTATTTTTTATGGAAGACACAAACAATGGTGTCTCAGTCTTCCTAGTTACACAATAACCTACACTTTAGTCATTCCTCATAAGAATGGTGTTTAAGCATAGTTCAATCAAGTTGGTAGTTTTATTGAACTGAAATTGGTCTGCTCCTTAGCCTTGGCAAATATTCATATCCCCATGCATGCACAACACTTCAGCTTCATCATGTGGGGATTCACTTGAGTTGCACTCCTATATATCAGTGCCTTTCCTTGGGCTTCTATCAATGTTATAGGAATTGGCTTTTTAGGGGATATTTTGGTCCTAAGGGTAACTACTCTATCTATCAAGCTCTTCTTTTTGCATGTTTTCTTTTGCTCCAAATTGTTGAATTGTAGTTTAACTCAACTCAGGGGTTGGATTTTACCTCATAGGTTTTGTAGTTGGACTTGGCCTTTGGTACCTTATTCTACTCACTTAAATTCCTATCATTAGCAGCCTTCACCCTTATCCTCCTCAAGTTCTCTCCTCTCAAGAGTAATGCAATTCCTTTCGCTCTCTGACATGCCTCATTCTCCTTGCTCTTTAGTTCCCTTCCTATGGCTCTCCCTATTGAGCCCTTATACTCCAATTATTCTTCACCTTCTTTGTATCTCTTCCTACCCCTATTTTGTCTCCCTTTTCCATTTGTTCTTCTTCCCAATTCCTTGTGTTTCCATGCCATGTGGATGAACCATTTCTCGAAGAAGGGGTGCTAGGAAAGGGTGTTCCTCTCTCTCTAGGAAAAGGGATATCCATGTTGATTCCACCTCTGAACTCTATGCTCAGGCTCAAGCTCAAGAGTTTAAGTATCTTTACTAAGAGCTGGTCCCTAAGTTATTTCATCTAGAGATTGAATGTGTGGAGTGAGAGGTGCACAAGGAAATTTATTGCACCCGTGATTGTCATGTTGATGAAAACACTCGAGATTGAACACCTCACACTAGAACCTTAACTAGATCACATATCTTTGATTACATACAAGATGTTAATGTTTATTGACATACCAAAATTCCTGCCGACCGACTTCACATGTAAAGTGCCAACAATCAAGAGGAGAACTCCATCAAGCTAGAAAATATGGACGAGAAAATTAATGGTATCGATCATAAGCTCACTACTCTCATTCGGAGTTCAGACAACCACTCCTTCCCCCTGTATGAGAAGGATGTTTAGCTAACGCAACTTCCTAGAGACTCAATCTAATAACTACTATGCTTTACAAAATATTTTATTTTGGTTTCAACAACTTCTTACATTTAATTTTCCAATGTATGTCATGGCTTGATGCATTCAACCTATTTACATGTACTTCCACCTATATGATGTTCTAGTTATATGAAGTCATAACAACCTCATAATTAAGAACCTGTGTAGTTTCACTTTGGGGCCACCTGAATCAACTGTTTTTTTTACTATGTAATTTCTTTTTCAAGGAATAAAAAGTGCCCAACTTCACACAAATAGTAATAATAATAACATAGTTAATTTGTATGTGATTTTTAATATTTGAGAACCATGAAGTATGTGTTTTGATGATTATCATGGATTGATGCCTATCAATATTTAGGACCCATTTAATTTACATGGCTTCGCTAGTTTACTTAAAGAAAGATTGAATTTTTATTTTTTTTACATTATACATTGAAATATTTTTTTCTTGTTGTTTTAAATGCCACATGTTAATTAAGGAATAACTAGGTTTTGCATTAGAAATAATTTCCATTCATTTTAAGATTCAATTCATAATCATAAATTTTTATGGATCAAAACCATCATTAGGTATACTTTTCCAGGTAAATTTTTTTTTATATAATTTCATAGATATTTTTTCCAAATCTGTGCATGATTAATACAATAGATTTTATGTTGATTCTTTATATATATATATATATATATATATATATATATATATATATATAATGTGTTAATTTCACGTTAAATATGAAATAAATAAATAAATCCACAACATTTTTTCAAATAATTTAAAAATATATAAATTAACATCAAAATTATTTGAATTGAAATTTATATTAAAATATTTTGTTTGCAAATATTATCTATTAACAATATTTTCTAGTTATCGAGATTGGCCAACAATATCTTTCATACCACTTATAAAAACACTTCACCAAATCCATAATCCTATACAACTTATAGAAACACTTCACCAAATCCATAGTCCCCAAATACTCAAGGATATCACTATGTTTGAGATCGAACTTATTTGATATATATTTATCTCTGAATTGACAACTAATATATATGTAATATTTTTTTTTAATATATGTTTTAAAATATTTGAGATCCAACCAATTTGATATATAATTATTTCTGAATTGAGAAATTATATATATAACATTGAGTAATTTTTTTTAAATATAATTTTTTAAAGTTTATAAAAATCCACTTTAAATTTTTTTAAATATGTTTTTAAAACTTCAGCTTATGCAAATATAACATTCATAAAATAGAATAAAATAGAATATTTAAAATAAATTATGCTTATAAAAATAAATGTATTTAAAAAATAAAAATAATTTGAAATAGTGAATAAAGTCATTTTATAAATTTATAAAATTATATAAAAAAAATATTATATTTGTAATTAGGTTTTGTTCAACAAATTATTGTTCACAAAGGTCAATCAAATCAATTTATTTGGGATGTAGATTAGTTAGTTTATGTAAGTTTTAATTTTATCATGTTATTGGTCCAAATGTCATTAAAAAACAATTTCAAAATAAGAAATTTTAATAATAAGATTTTATATTATTTAATAAATAAATTTTATTTTATTTTTTTATAAAACAAATAAAATAATGATAATAAAATAATTTAATATTATTTTTTTAAATTTTTTTATTATTTTTTATAAAAAAATATATTTTAATAATGAATTTCAAAATTCTAAAAATTGATCAAAATTCTTTGCATATATAATTATGTGTAACACCCAACTAATTTAACACCTTTTATTTACACCCAAAAAATAATAATTTATTAATAATATCAAGTTAATTATAATGGTTCACGCATGTATTTATTTCAATTCTTACACAGATTAATTTAATATGCATTACATATATATAAAAAAAGGAACATATTGCAATTATGGTTTATGCTCATCATTCGATTTACGAGTCTGCGTTTGTACATTGACATTTAATGTTAACCAAAACTCATAAGATTGGTTTTCCAAATACGATATTGAAACATTAATCACTTAATTTTGTTAAGTGGGATTGGAAGTACTCTATTTGGATTTCTGGGTTAAGTTCATTGTGTGAGTGTGGTTTATCATTGTAATCATATCTTATACGTTTCATAGAAAGTGTGATTCATTATGTGAATGCTTACTACTTAGAGATATTTTTTTTTAACCCTCGCATTCTGTACTCTGATTAATGTGCTGATGCCGAGTTTCTCCAGCATTTATGTTAGTTCTTTGTTTGAGGTTTGATTGCCAGCTACTCGGTTGCGTGGGCATCATCTCCACCGTAGATTTGTTGTTTTCTCGAGATTTACGATGTAGTGGTAAGTGGGATGGGTTGGAGAAACTAACCACTTCCCCAGTCTACCACCTCTGGCACATTTCATGCTTCGGCAATGTCGTTTTCGGCTCTTCCATGAACTTGCTTCCAAGAAAACTCACTAGTTTCTTCGGCTTGCATTTCAAGGTTTTCCTCCCGCATGGTGGACAGTCTTTACATGGGTTTTACCACTCTGTTGAGCTCTTCTTACAGTTAAAACACATCTCGTTTTTCCCTTATTCCTCTTCGTAAGCAAGGTTACCATTTGTTTTCATAAATTCCGGGTGTAAGCATCTCTTTGTTGTAGCTGCGAATTCTGCAGCCCCATCCAGGTATATGTTCTCTCTCGCTGACTCTGAAATTCATTTTCGGTTCTATATTTTTTTGTTGTTCCCTTATTCACGATGGATTTGCCAATTTATTACTCCATGCTCATCTTGTTCATTTTTCTTTTACTACTGCAAGGTTGGCAGAGGTTAAATTTAGTGCTTACAAGTTCAAGTCAAGAGGGTTCGGCTTCAAGATTTTACTCGCTACTCAAATGGTAAGATTACCACCGTTATAGCTTCACTCCTGCATACAATTTTTAGTTTCACAATAGTAATATGCGACCATTATTTATTATTCTGCAGGCGAGATACACACTCCAGGAGTCCATTTTGTAGGTTAATGTTATATAGGAATTTTTCCTCTCATACAATTACTTAGATTTGAGAAAATGAGGAAATCACTCTACTATATGAGTAGTTTATTGTTTAACTAAGGGTTTTTTAATCCTTTGGCGAGTTTTAAGCCCTTGTCGACATTTATGTATGAATTCTAGACTCTGTTCAAGGATTATATTCATTCGTATAAATTATTGTGAATAAATTATTTTGGACCATATTGTTTTCTTGTCCTTTTACTTTCGGTATTTATCAATACACACAGGGACTCTAAATATATATTTATTCATTTGTTTTATTGTACTTATCCCTAGCTCGAGAATTCTGGGTAATTCATTTTATGGTACTCAATGTTCAAACTACTTTAAATAAACCCTAGTTTTAGTTCTTACGGATTATTTGTACTATAAATGTTTTATCTCTTGTTTCTGCGGAGGGGTACCGGAAGGGCCAGAGTTCAAAACTATGCCTCGGGTTCTGGCTCCAAACCCTCATATTCCCATATTCGCACAGAGGCAATCTCTGCTGCTCAAGACGAGCAGTTGTTTGCACAAATTTATAGTCAGTTCAAATACTTAAAATTTCCCTTTAACAAAATTAATTCCCATTACGGGTTCTATGTAAAATTTTTGGTATAACAACTTAATTTGTGTAAATGTCCTTCTTTTTTTGTTCATACGAATTTACTGCATATTATAAATTATTTAAATAGTTGTGTTCATCATTTTAATTACTATTCAAACTCCGTGTATGTAAAATTTTCCAAAAGGAAGATATTTATTTTCTCTTGACTAACTATCCAGATGTAACTTCACCGGAAACTCAGCGTTTTTCCTGTAATCATACTTCTATAAATCCATGTAGCCAAAACTTCTACTTTCTTTGCTTCTAATGAAGATATGAGCATTTATGTTCTTAATCAAATTTCATTTTTAGGAGTTAAGGTTTATAATGCTAGCTAATGTGAAGTTTCTTCTTAAGCATTGAAAATTATCATTTTTATTGCCACACAACAATATTCTTCTCCTACAGAATTAGTACTTCATACAAAATCTTTTATACAAACATATCTTATATGCCGTGTGTACCTGCTTGGAAGAAAATAGAAATAATCTCAGTAACTTCTTGGACCACCCAACCTTGAGCGAGGCGATTACGTCCTCTGCTGCCCACTAGCTCCACACCAGTTCTGAGGTAATACATTTGAGACACTTCTTCCGGCAAATTTCTTGAGTTCCACTGGCAGCTCTGGAAACTCAGTATACATCATACAATTCTTAGCCTTTTTCCTCCTCTCCACAGAACCCCCTTCCCTATTAGGATTTTTCCTTGAATCCTTTTTGGGAGCGTAAATGTCAGAACTATCTCAACCTCTTCTTGGGTTTTTCTTTGAAGATAGTTTTCCATACAGTTACTTTCCTTTTCTTTTCTTTCCACCAACAAAACTTCCATTTTATTAAATTCTTTCAAAATCAGAGTCATGTGTTCATAACTTTAATGAATGCCTTAATCGTTATTAATTCATATTGTCTAAATAACTTTAATAACAAGTAAAAGTAAAAGTAAAAAGTAAAAGACCAAATCATGGAGTTACCTTGTAATATTTTAAACATAATTTAAATATATATATATATAGTTTATTCATATGAAATTAATATAATTTTAAAAATGGGTCTCAGTCGTCATCATCATCACAAAATATAGTTTATTAAGATAGAATCAATTGCGTTTGGTTTAGGAATGGTTTATTCATATGGAATTAATTGCGATTGGTTTGGATATAGTTTGATCATATGGAATTAATTGCACTTGATTTGGACCGTTTTAACCTTTAGTCTAGTTATATATATATATTTTTTGGTATCTCTTACCCACTAAATTTTAAACCCGACTAATATTATATAAAAAAAACCTCAGGTTTGGTATTAACCTTTAGGCTAGTAATATTTTTCTGGTATCTCTTGCTCACTAAATTTTAAACCGGACTAATATTATTAAAAAAAAAAACACTCAAAACCTGATAATGATAGTGAAATTTAATTTAATTTAATTAATTTTTAGGTTAAAAATATTTAAAAATAAATAAATTTAACTGAATTTTAAAATACATATAAAACAAAAAAAATTAAAATACAAACACATATAAAACCAAAAAAATTTAAAATAGAAAACAAGCTATTAATATGGATAGATTTTATTACTTCAAAACGAGTTCAACAACCATTACTTTTACCTTTTTGACTAATTAGCCACTTTATTATCAATAGATTAAAGGAATTTAAATATAATGACATCAACTAATTTGCAATTATAATTGAATTTAGCATGACGTCAACGAAGGTGTAAGTATTATGAAAATTAGTATCATCAAGATTATTTAGGATAGCCTTGGATAGGGTGTTTTTGGAGGATGGGGCAGAGGAAGGGGGTTCCAACAACCTTGCCTATGTAAGGGGTTGGGAATATGGAAGCACACCCTCGTAGAGCGTTAAATGCATCTAGCATCCCAAGCCAGTGCCACATGTGGACTACAATAATTGTACTGAACCTCATGCATGCTCCATACTCGTGCTTTCAATGCCAGTTGATCATCTATATATTTCACCATGTCTCCACTCATGCGAAGCTACAATCAAGAATATTGTGGTTTATTGCATGTTTATCATGGTTCAATTAGCATATTTATCCATGACTATAAGCTTCCGAAGCTTCTATTTGATAAGCGGGCTTTCGCTCTCCTCAACTGTAATTGGGGTCTCATGTTGGACTATCTATTTGAACCTTAGCCAGGAACTATTTTGTCATCTATGCTAAGTCTCCATAGCTCCAGTGTAATGTCTATATTTGTCACAGACAACTAGACAATCAAATTAAGCATAGAATTACCAATTTAATTGAAAATATATATCTAGATATCATGTTTGAAGTTGAGCTTGGACAAACGTTTCTCTGAATTTTTTCTCTGGCTGCCAAACTGACAATCTCTCCGAGCCTATCTGGTATCAACCTTCCCAGATCCGGAAGACTTCGAAATTGAGGTCTTATAGCCCCTTGCCCAAAACTCCAAGAACAATATTCAAATCTCAATTTCTCATTTAATTCCACCCTCATAATTTTTTCTTTCACTCTGATCCCTTTGCTCTTTCATTCCCCTCTGTTTCACCAAAAAATTTCCCTTTTCATGCTCGCTTGTCCCAGGTTCAAAATCTTTTCCCCGTCTTCCTTCCTCATTCTCCCACCCTCTTATATAAAATATCATCCTTCCTCCATATGGTGGACGCCTTGTCTGAGGTTCAAAAAACAATGGGATAAGGTGATAAGGCTTAGTTATAGTCCAAGCAGACATTCGTCACCTACGTGAATGGTTCACAAGAATGGTTCATAATAAAGCCTTATTTTCGATACATGAAATTTATTTATAATGCTAAGTTTATTACATATTTTGAAGTTTGAGCAATTATAATACTTGTTTTTAAATATACTTTATTTTTATTTATTAATTTAATTATAGATATGAATCTATGATATTTGTTTATAAATATAATTTATTTATATTTTTTTTTTTGATGAATTTAACTATAATTGTAAATGTATAACATTTATTTATAAATATAGTTTATTGAATTATAATTTTATGAGTGTTTCTTTATTCATTTACTCATAAATATAAATTTAAAATTTTCTTGTGAGTTGGGTATTCAATTAGTATGCATACTAGGGAAGTGTAGCTATCATATGCATATGTAGCTATCATATGTTTGCCTCATATGCATGCTAATATTTTCATTGTGCATGTAATTTGAGATGAGTCATTACATCGAGAAAAGAAAGGCCCTCTGTTATTGACTAGCACTACAACGAAGAAGGAAATTTCTAACCATCGACCTATAAGACATGTTTTTCCTAGCTATTTTTTTCTCCTTACAAGCTCAATGCGCATGCTACATATTTCAAGTCCAATTTCTTATGCATGCAATATGATAACTCACTCCACTACATGATACATTTGTAGATGTAAACTCGACTGACTCGACATTGAGTGGCACCCCTTGTCTTTGATCAATGCTTTCATTTCAAGATATTCTTCTAGTGGCCCTTTGTGCAACATTTTGGTTATTTATTTATTTATTTATTGGTACTTGGCTTGCTTCAAGGCCTCAGATGCCTCTCTCTTCTATATTCCTCTGGGTTTTTCTCCTTCCTTTGATGCTCTTTTCAACTAGCCTTGTGTCACCTTCCTTGTGCTATCCTAAGTTGACTTATACCCTTCTTGCATTTCTTGTTGTCCATCTCCCTTTCATGTATAAACACTCCCAGTGCTCCGTCACCCAAATGTCTCTCTTACACATGGCTTAACATCTGATGCTCACTACTTGTAACATCCCTCTCATAACCATCTACTCTCCTTTATTTCTTAGTCCCTCCACCATGCCTCTTCAATGTCCCCGTGTTCATAGAAGAGAAAACTATTACCAGGAATGGTCCAATTAGGTAAATACATGTATAAACCACCATATGGAGCGAATTGTTGTTCAGTTCCATGATCTTTACCCCATGCCCCATCCAAGATGAGCTCGCCCACATTGAAAGACAATGAGCCCCCCATAGGCATAATATTTGAGATACAGAGATTCTTGCTAATACGAAAAACTTGATGCCACATATCAGGCACATACGTGGATGTTTCCATCACTAGATGAACAACGTTGACTTATATTATAATAAGAAATTCCTCCTCAACAGAATTTTGATGCATAGGCTTGAGCATTAGGCGGATATCCTTCACTCTCAGGAGCACTTGTATCACCACATGAATGACATGGATCATAGACTTGATCATATAGAGCATCATCTTGGCTTCATGCTCCTAGATGGATGCACACTCGACAATAACCAGGACCCCATCGAAGTCACAACTATGGGTTTTGAAACCTCCACTTAGTCTCTAATATTCTCCAACTTCTATGATTTAGTATTATTGTTATTGACTATTCTGAAGGCTAATTTGGCTCGTTTTGCAGTCTTTGTACAGACAATTTTGGTTTTTTGAGTACTCTTCTATCTTCTGTCTATCTACAAAAGGAAAATTTTTTCCTATGGTTTGGTCTTCCTAGTGTTATAATGAACTAAATATTTCGCATTTTCATGTGTACTCTTATTTAGAAGGAAATACAAAACTTACCTCACAATTAAAAACATTATTTAGCATTAGATAAATGTCTTTCCGAATTAATCACATC
Source organism: Pinus albicaulis (assembly GCA_034641835.2). NCBI lineage: Eukaryota > Viridiplantae > Streptophyta > Pinopsida > Pinales > Pinaceae > Pinus > Pinus albicaulis. The sequence continues at coordinate 1,494,993,565 of CM076584.1, read as the reverse complement.
ATTAAGATTTGGTCGACGTTTCGAACCAAATATTGTGGTTCGTCCTCACGAAAAGATGAAAATCCAATCGATCTTATTCAATAAATAGCGTGAACCCATCATTGCCTGCTAGTAGTCAAAGAAAACTAACCATTAAAAACTAGTCGTTAATGAATTAGTTAATTAAAATTATTAAGTGATTAATAAATATTGACCTAACAAATATTATAATAATAAAATAAAAAATTTTATTATGTAATATTTAATTAAAATTTATAAATTGATTAATAAAATTTTTATTTTAATAGATATTATAATAAAATGTATTATGTAATATTTAATTAGAATTATTTAATTAATTAATAAATATTAAAATAACGGATAATTTTTTTTACTTCAAAATTATTATGAAGAATTTATTACTAGCGGAATTATAAATAATTAAAATATAAGAAGGTTAATATATAATAATACAAAACATAAAGAAGACTAGATAAAATAAGAGAAGGGGGGTGAAAAGAAGAAAAGAGAGATAGGAGAAATAATAAAATGACACACATATATAATGTAATAATTAATTAATAAATATTTAATTGATTAATAAATATTAAAATAATAATAAAAAAAATTACAAAGTATTATGAAGAATTTATTTTTAAGATACATAAGGTATTATACATAATTTAAAACATAAAAGGTAATATATAATATTATAAATATAAAGAGAATAAAATACAAAATCATTCATGAAGAGAGTATAAGAATAAAGAGAATTCTTTAGCATTGTTGGGAGGAATGACCAGGGGGTGTTACCTATCATTAGGAAATATCGTAGGATTAAAAAAAGTGTTTTCCCTTCAGGAGATGGGGCACTTACACCTAAAATTATTGTTAGGGGGTGCTCAACATTAAAAAAAAATATTCAACATTGAAGATACAATTTATATAAATACAATAAAAAATTTAAAATAAATTAAGTTTTAAAAATTCTTCTTATATTATCATATAATATGTATAAATTTATTTTATTTTTAAATTTATTATGCATAAAGAAGAATAAAAATTTGATAAAATGTTTGTACATTAAGAAATTATATAATATCTTTGATGGCTAGCTCAATTGGTTGAGTCCCCATCATTAAAGCACATGTATCATTGATAGGTCATGGGGTCAATTATCTCGACACTGTTAGGGTCAGGCTATGTTGTTGACCTAATAAGAAGTAATCCCTTTGTATGGATCTGCATGATACAAACATTTCGTGGATGTAGTGGAAACTAATCTCCACGGTCCATGAACCACATTAAAAATAAGTTAAGAAATACTCTACATATTATAAATTTGTAATTAATATAAACATATGTTTATATAAAAAAAAAAAATTAAAATGTAAAAAAAAAAACTTAAAGAAACACATTTTTTATAAAGCTTTTTTTTTTTAATCATAAAAGCGACCATATTTATATAATTAGTATAGGCTCATCTTAACTACAAATCTAGCAAAACTACAGAGGTATCACATCTCTCCACGTGAAAAAATCTTTAAAGAGTGTAAAACTTGGAGAAAGGTTTAGACTTCAAAAGATTTGATTTACTCTTAGTGCTTTATAGAATAATGGTTAAGATGGATCTATAATGGTTGCACACACAAACATCTAAATTGAAATTTTGAATGAAAATATGGATTCAATACCATGAATATCCCCTTGGGCTCTTGGATTTTGTAGACTACATACTTTAAACATGTGATTTCAACAAATGTTTGCTACATTTTAGACAAAATTGATAAAAAAATATACTTACAAAAGAACCAAAATAGAGAATAGTGAGACTATTTGATGTAGAAATTTTGTCACGAGAGAAAAATATTTATCACAAGAATATCTAAGCTAGCAACAAACATTAAAAATTAAACACAATAATTACCCTAGAAAAACCCTAACGGGATTATGTTAGTCCTTGAAAAAACTAGTCCCAAGTGGACCAAGTGAGCCTTCACCACTCACCTACCTTGGCCCATTACAATATAGTTCCTCCTAGACTTTAAAGATGCCATTACATGCAATCCATGGGCAGAAAAACATGAGAAAGCAAAAAATCACGGGCCCAAAACCACTACTAACAACCCAATCAACTTTGAGTCTTTCCCTGAATCAAGTTTACCTAACAATTCCCTATTAAACCTTGACTTGGGGTTTCCTTGACCAAATCTAGCCAAATTGATGAAGTGAGTTAGCCCTGCTCACTCTAGTCCTTACCCCCCCATGAATGTTTATACCTAGGGCATTTGTTAACCCAAAATACCCCCTATCACCAAGGTTTAAAACAGCACATTACTAGCAATTTACTAGTTATATGCATTCCTCAATAGGTCTTACAACAGTATACCCATTTACATCGAATTAAAAAAGTAAACTCCATAATTATAATAATTTTTGTTGTTTTTTCTGTTTACAATATATAGCCATTATCTCTTTCTTCTGTTTATCACTTATTACTCTCCTCTCCAAATCCAACTGATTTTATCTTCGTCTGCACTTGTTGGTTAACACCAATAATCATATAAACACTTCAAAATTTACTTATAGCCTAGAAACTTAACAGCAAGGTCAAATCAATAATCAGTCCACTTCTTAGCTCTCTCACATCCTAATTAAAATACAATTAAGGGAACCTTTAACTATCGACTTCTACTCACGAATAAAGTCAAGCTATGAGACATCAACAGTGTTATGATCACTCGATAGATCAAACTGATTTAAAATTTCCATTTCCATTCATCTTTGCATTCTACATCCATGCATCCACACATGATCAACATCTTCCTCTACGCATGACATTCTGCACTTTCCCATTCAGTTTCGATAATGAAACTCAACCTGAATCACCAATCCAAATATGGCATTCACAATATAGGTTCTCCCCATGAAACTGATTCTACTATCATCCGCCTTCAACTTTGATACTAAAAATAGAAAATTTACCACGAGAGAAAAAATATTTATCGCGAGAATAATTTAAGTAATGAGAAAAATAAAACATTAAACACAATATTTAACCTTTAATAAACCTAACTCCCATGAAAAACCTACACCAATGGAATTCTATTATTCCTTTGAAAAAACCTTGGCCAAGTCAACCAAGCAAGCCCTCAAATCTCACTTGTCATGGTCCATTACAATAGAGTTCCTCCTAAGCTTTTAAAGGCTCTATTACATATAATCCACTAGTACAAAACCATGAGCATCCAGATACCATGGGCCCAAAACCATTACTAAGCATCCGATAAACTTCAACCCTTTCCCCTAATCAAGTTTAACTATTGGAAACCTAATCCCCGAGATTATATTTTGGGTTAGTGTGTGTTATTAAAATTAGTTATTAGAGTCTAAGAAAACCTAGAAACTAAATCAACATTTTTCATATTATATTAATGTGTACATATTGTACATCATTATTTGAGGAGATCATTATAATAAAGTTGAGTTCATTTTCCAATTCATGTCTCCTACCGTGGTATCAGAGCATTGATGAGGTTATAAAATCCATGACTATGTTTTCTAAGGAACCACTGAATATTTCATGAGGTGAACATCATATACCATAAGTTGGTTGTTGGAGGCATTGATTCCGTGTGACATTGATGTTGTTTGATGTATGCATGTGTCTGCATCAACTATGAATTGGCTAATACAATGCTCTAAATGTACAAATTCAATATATACTTTTTTATATACTCTTCTTTGCTTTCATTTGAAAGTTGGTTGTGCCGGCTTACTATATTCACAATCCGCTTTAAAACAACTATTACAATTCATAGGCTTTCGACCTGTCTTAATTTTGTTAATGGAAAAGTATCCACCCATGGTCCCTTGTCTATGGTTCCACCTTTAGACTGTTTTGCATGCTACAATACTTCTTTTCAACTTTTACTTAATTCTCGGAAATCGAGTGCGGTCCATATGTTAAGTTATGTGAATGAACACAATCAAAATTAAAAAGACACCATGTCTAGAATTAGAAACTGTTTGAAAAATGCACAAGAATCATTTGAATCTCACCAAATAGAGTCACAATTAAAAAAGTATTAATCATGAGAACCAAAGATGAGTTGTAATTTTGAACTTGTTTTTGTTTAGAACAACTTGTTTGAGCACAAATTAGAGATTGATCAAAAGTCATGAAATAATAATTGGATGCAGCTAAAATTCATGTTCAGTGATCCAAAAAGGTGAAGGTATGTAAGGGTCATTTGCATAAATATGTGAAAACCACAGTTCCTAAGACATTCATTAGACTTTGGGAAGAAATTGTGCATAAAAAAATAGAACTGCTGTGGGATATAATATGGATTTTTCTTATCATGTTCGTGATTTTTCAAAACCTATATAGTTGCGTAGTTTTGGATATTTAGATGATGTTTTCCCACAAAAAATTGTTAGATGCTAACATTGTAATAGAGTTTGACTAGAGAAAGATCACTATTATGATTTTAGTCCTTGCGAACATTATGGAAAAAAGAATCATAGTTGAAACAAATGTTTGAAGAATAAGACTACTACAAGAGAGAAAAATAATTTTGGATCTTGGGATTTCTTCTTGGGATTGATATAAAACTGTGAACAAGATTTATAAGTCATACCAAAGGATATGTTTGAGAGTATTGACCAATATTATAGTTCATCTTCTCACCATGTACTTGACAATGAGGGAATTAATGGAATTGATGGATGGTCTGCTACTAGTTCGAATATTTTTCAAGAGAGCTTGAGACAAATATAATCAAATTTTACTACTACAACCTAGAGTGCAAGTTGAGAAATAAGATTTTTAGTCATAGATAAACTTATTTTGACTTATGCTCTATGAGAATGAGCATGATTGCATTTTTTTGGCATGTTGATATTTGTGAATGAGCACTTCCAATAGCAGAAGATGCATATTTTGAATTTGGTTTTTGAGGAAATGTTATGATAGTTTCAGAGTTGATGGTCATCCTTAAACCATCATTGGTTAATACCTTGAGCTCTCCAACATTTTTGAATTTTTTGTGGTTTTATCTTAAAAACCACCAAATGGCTTACTCATCCATTGGTTGTGATGCATTTTTCATTTTTTTCTTCCATTCTTAGACTTTGATATATCCTTTGAGATTAAGGGAATAATTTTAGATACCTAATCCTCGGGATTATAGTTTATATTATTGTGTGTAATTAATATTACTTATTAGAGTCCAAAAAAACCTACAAACTGAATTAATGATTTTCATATTGTATTAATATGTACACATTGTACATCATTCTTTGAGGAGAGCATTATAATAAATTTGAGTTCATTTTCCAATTCATGTCTACTACATTACCTAACCTTGGAAATTTTTGAACCAAAAAAATTATTTCTTCCAACTTTCTTATATGATATTACATATTTTTTTTAGAAATATATAATATATTCATAGTTAACACTAAAATGTTTTAGCTAAAAAAGGGGCTAAAATGTAAAACAATAAGAAGAATTGAAATCAATTTATCATAAGAATTTTTATTTCTTATAATTATTTCATATAATGTTTTCATATTTTCTTAACCTTATAAATATATACCTTGTTCAAATTGAATATTTAGTTACAATGTTACTCAAATATCTTATTTGTATATTACATTATCCATATTAGAAATACACCTCATATTACTTAACTTTTCATATTAAAATATATTATGTATAACTTACTTTCAATTTCTCTATTACCATTAAAAAAATTAATATTACATCAATTTTATTTTAAAAATTAAGTTAATAGATTCTGGAAATTGATTATTTTTAATTTCCATTACTTCTTTTTTTAACATTTGAATATTCCAATATTGTTAACATCTTTCTAAATATGAAATTGGATAACATGGATTAGATTGTTTAAATCTTATAGTGAAACATTTATAAAAATATAATATCTTTTCAATTTTTCCTTAAATTTGATATAAACGTATGTTACTTAATATGGATATGAAAAAAAAAATTATAATTAGTGAGAGAAATATCTTTACCACTTCCTAGTGTAATATATGAATATTTTAAAATATTTTTAATTAAAATTAATTAAATATGTATATTAGTTTTTCTTTTCAATATTTTGAATTAAAATTAAGAAATATGTATCTTAAATTTGTTTTTTATTATAATAAATATTTATTTTATTATTATTTTGAAAAGAATAAGTGTCAACTTATACTTGATCATGGCAGGAATAATTCGCTGAAAACCCTGGAAAGATCCAAAAAAATAATGCTAAAATGAAAGATTGTGTATACTTATTCTTAAAGCGACGGTGATTTTGAGATTGGGTATCGAAGGTAGGGATTCTTCATAAAAAAACATGGCCATTTTTCTATGATTATAAAACTCAAAGAGTTGTATAATTAGAAATAAATTCCTTATTATTTATAACGAAAGGTGATTTAGAGATTCATAATCAAAGATAAAGGTAAATAGAAAAAGACTGCAAAATTTTATTATAATTTTGTCATAGGGCAGCGGGTATCAAGGCTCCGAATTTGAAGGGGAAAATGCTCGTCATTGGGAATTTTGACAGTATTTCATGTTTAAAAATTTCGCATGGCCGTCATTACAGTATTTCATGTTTAAAATTTTCGCATGCCTTCATCACTAATGTGTGGTAAACTTTACAAAAAGTATTTTCGGAAAACAGTTATTAATACTTACTCTATATCTATGTTCCATTTAAGCTAGGGTTGTCATTAACATAGAAAATTGTACAGGGTTACTCCAATTTGTGCGGTATTGGATGTTTCTTCCTTTCCCTCCAAAAGATATACCACATGATCAAATACGTACGTACATATATTTTTAAGTGGTGCATCATTATCATCACTCTGAGGGATCTTATTCCGTGATTGATGGTTTCTCTATCATAGTATGGCAATATATTAATATGAGAAATCTCGAGCATTAATAGAAATTAATGTCAGAGAAATGAATCTTGGTTGGTGCAGAATGGAAAATAATAATGATTCCATCTGGGAGTTGGAGGACGGTGACTCCCGGATGGTGTTCATGTGAAGTAAAAAAGCTTTTGCTTGGATTAATTGGATTTACTTTGAAGGAAATTTATGTAAGCCACTGAGGAATTAATTGTGATTCCATCATAGTTCCTCACTTGGTTGCCTGAATTGCCAGTGAGGAACTATTTATAATTTGTGATACAAGTAACTCATTTAGAAGATTGATAGTTCTCATAATACTTATGAGGATGTAAATAATGATCTTCTGACGTTTTTAAGGATTAATTTCTTAGTAAAGATTATAAACTAGTTTGTTTTGAAAAATATATAGAAGGAATTGTTTTGAAAAATATATAGAAGGAATTGTTTTTAAATTTTTGAATAAAATATATTTTGATGAGAAAAATTCGAATATATTTTGATGAGAAAAATTCGGGAAACATAGGCTAAGAATCTAAAATCCTATATAGATATGTTTAAGGCAAAGAAATGAAGGAATTGTTTATGAATTTCAAACAATTATTATAGCTATCAAATTCTTGAAAATAGAAACATGAAACATGATAACATGTGAGTCATCTACAATGCAACAAACGTAGAAAAAGTATTGCAACCATTGTAATAAAGGACATGTAAAAGCTTAGTGTTGGAATATAAATATATCAATGCCTTACAGATAGGTACATTTTGGTCAGATGGAAGGGAATGAGTGACATAGTTATTTTTTTTTAAAGGATTCTGCAAGGTAAAGTATTCCAATGCAGAACAATATGTCCCATTAAAAAAAAAATCATGATTCATTCGTCCAAAAGTGATTTTTCATTAGCTAGAAGTTAAATAATTTTAGGAAATAGTTCTTATTAATAAGTTATTTCTTTGAGTTCTCAAAAATTTTCTTGTAATGGTTCGTGCTAAACCAAAAACCATCTTGTAAAGGTAAATAAAAGTGATTTAAGTATGAGTAAAGAGATAAAGCACAAGTGGGAACTGATATGTGGATATTTTAAGTGGGAATGATTTTCGTGTTATAAAAACCACTTTGTAATTCAGGGTTTATGGTAAGTAAGAAACCGCTTGATATGTATGGTTTATGATTATTTTAAATCACTTAATGTGATGTTAGTAGTAGCCAAAGAACCACAGTGTAATGATTATGGTTCATCAACAGTAACTTATAGGTATAATGCTAGATTTTCATTACTAGTAATCCAAGGAAAACTCAATATAATGATGATGCAATGTGGAGTTAAAGGTACAAGTATGAAGAAGTTTAATGGAGGAATGGTTGAATGAACCAAAATATGAAGTGAGTTGTATTCGATCATCAATTGTAGTGGTTAGTTACTCATTCATTTCAGTGGATGGTTGTTCCTTTATATGGACGTCAACATTTTGGCAATATTGCATAACAGAAGTATCATGCATAGATGATAGATTGGACTAAACATAGACCTTATTAATTAGGAGGTTCTTAAGTTCATAGTTGATCATTCGTTTTAGAGGAGAACATATTGATATAGACATTAGTTGATAGATTCTTAAAACAAGTTTAGTGTCAAAGAGAATCAATTCCCTGTTAAGGGGGGGTGCTAGAGTAAATAAAAGTAATGTAGTGTTCTAATGCATCTGTCTTCTTCTAAAGGATCAATTTTTCCAATAAGTTTCAGTTCTAGACTCAGTAATTGTCCTTCTCATCCAGTTCGAATAGGTTGTTATGTTTATCTCTTATACCTATCCCCTTACTGTAAATTTGGGATATTGTTGTTAGTGTGGTGAATGGATAAGATATACTGAAATATACTAATTTCTTAGAGTTAATTAGAGACATGGCTTGTTCAAATGCATTACTATTCTTGTAGAAAAGCATATTTATAATAGGTATAATTTGTGAACTCATGTTGTTGTACTTTTCATCTAGTTATAATAGGTTAATATGGTTATCTCTTCTATCTATCCTATTACTATCAATATGGAATACAATTATGTGTTTGATAAATGGATCAAATCTAATAAAATATGTTTATATGGGTTCTACATCCTTGTGTGTTATTATTTCAATTGTTTCTTTATTTCTAATAACTTTTTATCTTTTTAATCTAATTCTATATAAAATTATCATTTTACCTCTAATATATATATATATATATATATATATATATATATATGAAAATTTGAACATTGACCCTGGTCGTGACCTAGTCCAGGACAAGAAGTCGTAGACCCCCAAAGTTATAACGGTTGATCGGTTCATATCACATTTAAGATTTCGTTTTACCAGTTTCATCTAACTTAAAAGAAAAAAAATATAATGTATACCTACAAATATTGAAGCCACGACAATTAAATCCTTCATATCACATTTAAGATTTCCTTTTACCAGTTTCATCTAACTTAGAAGAAAAAAATACAATGTATAACTGCAAATATTGAAGCCACTACAAATAAACTTTGAAGAAATTAGGGTGAAAAATAGTGTGCCATTGCTAAAAATAAATTTCCAAAGTTAAATTTTTAATTAGATTTATTTTTCAGAAAATCTAACATTTTAGTTTAAATTTCAATAAGATTTTTCTAATATAATTTCTAACCTATGGATATTGGATATTCCTGCATGAATTCCATGGAGGAAGAGAAATATTCCATGAGGAGAAAATTACAAGAATATTTTGTTAAAAATGTATACATTTTAGTTTAAATTTCAATAATATTTTTCTAAAATAATTTCTGACCTATGGATATTAGATATTCCTACATAAATTCCATGGAGGAGGAGAAATATTCCATGAAATCAAACATAGTGAGAAAATTACAAGAATATTTTGATTTTGTTAAAAAATGTATACACTTCAAATATAAGAATTTGCATGTATAAATTATTCAAATATACTAAAATCTACTAGAACTTACTCTAGTTTAGGTGAAGTCTCCGCTAGAGGAAAGTCTAGTACTGGTGTCAGGCATTGATCAAATATTTAAACAAATAGTGATAACACAAAAATAATAATCAAGGCTTTATTAAATTATGCATGCATGTTCACTCAACAAATACATATTAATTATGCATGCATATTCACTCACCAAATACATATTGATAGACTTGAGGAAGAAATTGGAATATATAGACTGTCACTAAGCTATAACTCACTAACTTAGATAAAAAAACTATTTCTATAAACATAATATTGAAACTCGCAATCCATAATGTCAATTTCCCTATTATCTTTAAATCTCTAGCTTGATGGGGAAATGAATTATTTACCACTCCTAACACTATTTTAAATAAAATGTATAAGATAAAAAACATACCCACTTAGAAAGCCTCATCTAGGAATGTATAACATGAAAAAATACCCACTTTTGAAGCATAATCAAGGCTTACAAAATGTGACCAGTGTAAATCCATTTTAACTTTGGATCCGCAAAGACTGAAAAGGTTCAAATTTTGTGACCAGCATAAATCCATTTTAATTTTGGATCTACCAAGCCTGAAAGAGTTCAAAATTATTTTCACTCAGAGGTTTGTGTCACAAGGCATTTGGTCTGTTTGATCTCTCTTCCCTTAGTAGACCCCGAGTTAACATAGATCTAGGCTGGTTTAATTTAACCCTTTAAATGTGTTATGTTCCACATGAATACCATGGGTTAATACCATGTGTTCTCATACCATGGGTGAATACCATGAAATTATTTTTATTTTAATGTTATTTGTTTATTTTAATTTATTTTGATTAAGTAAAAATGCTTTCACATAGTGTGATTTTTGTTTTTAGGGATAAACAACACATTACATTACAACCAACCTAGATCCATCTTACATCCATATGAAATGGAGAGCTATCAAGGGCCCAGAGGGATCAAATCTCTTGAGATGCAAACCTCTTTAGAGTGAAAGGAGATTTGATCCTGTAGATTCAGAGTTAAGATGCATCTAAGCTGTTTTATTTCCCCTTAAGATGCATCTAAGATGTTTTATTTCCCCCTTTAAATATGCTATATTCCACATGAATATCATGAGTTATCATATCAAGAATACCATGAAGTTATTTTTATTTTAACATAATGTTTTTATTAATTTAATTTTACATTGACCAAATAAAAACATTTTCACATAGAGCATATTCTAATTTCATTTTATTTTCACTGAAATAAAAAATATTATATTAAAGTATATTCTATTATTTTTTTAAATAAAAATATTACATTTTAAAATATTATATTCAAAATGTAGAGTACAAAAACTATTTATGGTAGATTGACTATTTTACTTTAATATTATTTTAGTTGATTATTTTATTTTATTTAACATTAATCTTAATTCTAATTTTAATTTTATTTTTATGTCATTTGGCTAAATAGCTCTACTAAGTTACAAGTTATCTAGAACATACCAAGATACAATGCATTGGGTATTATTGAGAGTAAAAACTGCCCACAAAATCATATAAACTATATTTTATTGATGAAAAGTGGAAAAACAAATAATAGGCATCAAAATTTAACCCTTGATGGTAGCAGCCAAAATTGAATAATTTCTCATTTCAATATGTTATTAACAAACAAAAAAATAAATAAATAATAATAAGAAATAATAATAATTTAAAGATTACTTCATCCTTTCATTTAATTGATATCATCAGCTATCCTCGCTTTGGCTTTCCTTAATGTAAATGTTTATATATTTCTTTTTTATTTGAATTTAAATAAATAACTTATTAATGTGTATTATTATAGATTCATTTTTAATTTTAATTGATATCATCAGCTATCCTCGCTTTGGCTTTCCTTAATGTAAATGTTTATATATTTCTTTTTTATTTGAATTTAAATAAATAACTTATTAATGTGTATTATTATAGATTCATTTTTAATATTGATATAGTAAATATTATTTAATATAAATTAAAATATACACATTATTATATTTAAAATTAATGCAAGTGTTTATATGGAGCACAATGTTCAATGAATACTAGGTAAAAGCTTGTTAATGTGATAGAATGGTCACATGATAATGTTGAGAGATATTTTAAATGTTTTTTTAGAAATTGTAAATATTTAAATGTGAAAATGAATTTTATTATTTAGAAGAATTATTTTCTAATGTAAACTTAGTTTTAGTGTCCCTATTTTATGAGAAGTGGAAACTAATCATCTTGTTACTCTTGGTTATCCCATGATAACTCCATTTTTAAAGAGGAGTGTTTGCAAAAAGGCAGTACAAAAAAGTAAAAGAGGAGGAGAAGAACAGGAGCTCCCGTGCCAGGCGAAGAGGCAGAGTTCGAAAGGCCTAGGTTGCACGTGCCCACATTGTATATGTAGCCAGGTTTAATGTATATTCGATTTGATTAATGAGTAATATGTTTATGTGCCTCTGTGTTTGTAATTTATTCGTTTGTCTATTATTAATGATGTTGTTTGTCTTTGGAGAAATGTAAATGACCCAATCAAATGAGTTATAAATCTATGTGTCATGTTTGTTTTGGTATGGAATGTGAAGGGTTGACTTCTCGGGGATTGTGATTTCTGAGTGACATGACGTTCATGAAGAAACACAGCTTGAATACCTTCAAGATTTTACTAGAGGTTGACAGTTAGGCCTGTAGAATGGACGTTGGTTCTGAGTGTGGAAATTAACATAAACCCTGTTGGAAATCCTTGGGTTTAACCCTGCGTCATTGTGAAGCTTTTGAAAAAGAGTTGGTGAAGAATTTTGTTGTCAGAAATCACCGTAAACTCTGATTGATGTCTAGAGAGTCGAGTTCCAGAAGGAATTTTCTATTTATGGAAGTCTGCACTTCTTGAGTCAAGTTAAACTCTGAATATTGTGGCCCAACCGTTGTGCCGTTCTTCATAACCTTTTTGTTTCTTATGTTCTGTGTGTTTTGGAGTCATGGTTGTGTGGTACTTACACTAAATAGAGGATTTTTATAGAAAAAATATTACCGTGTTATGTCCATGAAGTCATGTGTAATGGTAGGAGGCAAGTTAAAGCCGTGTACGATTGATTGGGAAGTTGATCGTAACAAGGATGAGTTGTTTCACCTCCCTGAAATCCAAAAAGAGAGTTTTTGGAGTGCTACGAAATTATTTGGTAGAGCGTGGAGGTTTTTAAAAGAGCTCTACAAAATTATTTCATAGCACCTACCACCAACGTTTTCAGGGTTGCGTATAGAGTTTTTGAATGTTTGTTTTGATGCTTATTGTTCCATTTGATAAGTGAATCCCATGTGAATTGGGTCACGTTAGGAAAATTATTAGAGGGTGAGAGAAAATCGCCTCTTGAAATTTACCAAGATAAAGATAAATTTACATTATTACTGGACTGCATATTTTAATTAATTCCTCAAATATTCCAAAATTGGGGTTAAAGACAGATGTGGGTGTTTTTGCAGTATCCTCGGTTATTGGTTAGCTAGGTAACCGACTAATTCATCAAAAATAATTTAAAATATATTCAACGAAATTTATTATTTTATCATAGTTCATATTAATTTATGTTTATTTGAATTTTCCTCAACCATAATACATTTATTATTTTCGTTACTTATTTCACTCACGTAAAGTAAGAGGCAACTCCATCCTTACCTTTCACCGGCCAAGGGAATGGCTCAGGTAAGGTAAGGGTTGGGCCTGGTAGATGTACTAAGGCCAAAGATAATGGTAGAATGGGATGTCATTACGATACGATCTATCACTTCTTTATATATGTAACAATGGTTTTTCTTTATCACAATTCTCTGTGATCGTAATCCAAATTCGATTAGCAGAAATTGATGGAGGTCATTAATAAAAAATAATTGTTGCCAAGACACTACCACCTTGATACGCTTTTAACGTTGATGGACAAAAATCAATCGTTTTCATTCGTATCAAAGTTCTGAAGGCAAGAAGGTGCCACCTTACTAAGAATATCTATACTCTTTCAAACTTTATGATTTTGTTGGTTCAAAAAGGCTACGAACATCTCAAACTGATCTGATTTGAGCAGTTTGATTTGAGAATGAGAGAATTGTGTGTTTAATTTTAACCTTCCATTTATAATTTTAATATTTAAAATATTTAATAGAAGAACGATTTGTTTATTCATCTTATTTGTAAGATGTTGTTAAGATAATTGTTTTACATATTCATGAAATAGGTTTTATCTCCCAATTGTGCCAAAACGCTTAGTAATACAACTTTTATGGTGCAGGTAAACCATCGTCAACCTCTCTCTATAATATTTAAACTAAAACAATCTCCCAATTTAATATCCTAATTGAAATTAACTGAAAACTGGATTCACATCACGATTATTCATTACTTTCATCGTAAAAATTATGCAATCTCAATAAACTAATTATGTCCTTTATCCTCAGAGAAATAATAGGAAAAGGATAGCTGCATAAATTTATCTTAATGTACGAGTGTGATATTTCTGAAACCAAAGTTTTAACATTGGTTTCACATTTATAGCGTGTCTAACTATGAGGTATAGAAGGCCTAGGTGTCGAAGAAGACTTGAATGTGCATTTGTAGACGATAGAAGACACATGTTGAAGTAGAAATATTGAGTAAATATTGAGATGGGAAGCCCATGATATATCAAATCTGTGATATCATTTACAAGCATCATGTATTTTGTTGGAAAGATAGAGAAGAGAAACATAAAAATTGGCATACATAAGCAATATGAGTTTTGGTTCTTCTATTGATTACACAAACTTGATTATTACAATGAACCCAATGAAGGGCATTTAAATCTTTTTTTACTATCAACTCGCCTAAAATAACTTCACATGCGTACACACTCTAAATTTGACTTTTCCCAAACTATAACTTAACTCAAACTCACTCAACTTGACTTAGTTAACTTACTCTCCAAATTCAGCCAACTCCTTCATGATGGAGTAAATTACAATTTCTAACACTCCCCCTTAATTATGACCATATGACTCAACCTAACTCAAACATGACTTAACTATGCTCACTAGGCTTACAATAGAAATTAACTCAATTATCACTCAAACATGCATGTTGGTCTATGTCTCAACTACACTTACCATTACTCAAAACTTTTACAATTTTGCATTTTATTTTTCTTTTCTTCCAACTTCTTGATCCTTGAAATTATTTCATTCTCTATTGTATGTTCTTATTGTAGGCTCCATATTTCTTTACTTCTTTTTGTTACAATGTTTATTTGAGTTGTCTTAAATTTGATCTCACTCAGTATTCTACAACTTCCTCTTCAAGGATTTGTTTAACTATGGATTTCTTCCATAACTCTCCATATTCAAAGTGTCTTCTTCCCTTTGCTGCTTATGCCTCATATTCTTGTCTTTCTTTTTGCCATATATCATGATAGTAGAATCTTATCTCTTCTTGATTCCATTGTTGAAAAATGGTTTTAATGTATTCTTCTTTATTTTCAGAAAATTCCATTTCGTTCTGTTCACTTTCATCATCACGTACAGCTACTTTTTTCATGTAATTTGCACACTCAAGATCATTGTTCACCATTTCATTTAATTATTTTATTCCTATTGTTGTTTTAAGAATCGCATCAATTTGTTCAATTGGTTTCTGAATCCATTCTTCAATGAGCTACAAATCAACATCAAACTTATTAGCAACATTGTTTTCAACTTTTTATCCCATGTTTTTTTGAACACTTGCATATTAAAAAATAATGTTAAAAACATTATTGTTATGCTCTTCAGTGAGATATTCCTTCTCTACCTTCCTTTCCACCACATCAATGTTGTGTTCCATTATTATGCTGTCAATGAATATTCTCATAAAAATTCTTGAATCACTTTATCCTCTTCTTGATCATAAAGTGTTGTTACATCAAATACTTCTTCATGAATAGTTCCAACTGTTTCATATCTTACTAATACACATGTAGCTTCAACCTTCAATGCTTCATCAAACATGGAACTTACCATATTCCCATAATCAATCCATGTTTCAGAAAAGAAACCACACACATCATCAACATAATGTTCATCTACCTTATGTTGGGTTATCTAAGCATTCATGTTCTCATTGACAATTTCAACTTCATCAAATCCATCAGTTGTGGCTCAATGCACGAATTCACATCTCATGTTGCATTCATCAACCACATCTATTTTTTCACAGTGGGATTCACCATCATATGCTCCATCCACAGTAAACTGGAGTCCTTGAGAATTTATATGCTCTTTCTCTACTTCACATGAATGGGCTTCTAATTCACTCTCTACAATTGTTTATTTGAAGCTATAGCATTACTAAGAGGGGGGAGTGGGGTGAATAAGTAGTGTGAACACATATACAATTTTTCTCCAATTATTAATATTTTACCACGAAAGAACTGAAACACATAAATATAGATTAGTGCATGAAACATAAATCAGAAACCATGAAAGAAATCACACAATGAAGACAAGTGTTTCTGGTGGAAATCCCATCACGAGAAAAAAACCACCTTGTTGTTGTTGAGATCCTCAATTCTTTCATTAATAGTTAAGAAAATTATACATGGATCTGCACACTCCCATGAGCCTTGAAGACTTGAATTATTTCAATAGTATGGGGCACTACCATAATGGAATTTTTTTCTCTCATATATCTATGAATAACCATCTATTGAAAGCCACCACAATCAATGATGCTCGCCTAGTTACTCGTAAACTAAAAATTCAACTCTACATGCTCTGATCTGCTCATCATTACCATGGCCAATGAGCCTCACCTTGTTTCTGCCAGACTATCCAACCACTATTGGATGGAGAAATCTATTTCATCTATTGAATCTTCCAATCATTGTATACTCAAAGCCTCTAAGCCTTCACTACCTCCATGTGAGCCTAATTTCATATATTTTTAGACAAGACTTTGTAAACTTGCTCAACACGAGCAGTACAACAACATAACATCAAAGATCAAATAAATTTGTAGCAACAACTCCCATCAAAACTCCATACAAAAATATCCACACTAGGAACAACACAATCTTGTCAAACCCTACTTCGATCAACAACTCATCACTAGACACTAAGTACATATTAAACATAATGGCTTAAATATTCTTCGACTATATGCTGCTACAATCTACAAACTGCATCAAAAATTTGGCACTAGACAAAACATGCAACTTACAAGCTCTTCTCCAAGCTCTCACTCACTCCATACACTAGTGTAATCAACCATACTAACAATGATTTATCTCCAATATAAAGATGAACTCAAATCCTCAACTCGATAATTACACAAAGCTATTAAGATCAACAAACTTGTTCATATGCTTGAATAAATCCGGATTCATCTCATTGACTCAATCAACCACTGACTCCTTTAAAATTTTTGGTATTTTCAGCGTTAATCAACTTCTTTAGGTCCCACAAACTTTGCGTTCTTTTATGACCATAAAACGAAAAGTTTGAATCAAGGATGTCACCAGAACCCAAAAATTAGTTCAACAAAACAATGAATGAGGAGAAAAACTTGTGAAAATTCCATAGTCTCTCCCACATCACATCATCTATGTAAATTTGGCCTCTTGGAGAAATAATCTCTCCCATAGGCCTATCTCCAAGCGACTATGGCCCTAAAACTGCTCCCTTAACTTAGAAATAATGCGACTCGGAAGAGGCACCTTTTATTTATCCAAATCTAAATCTAAATTTAAAAAAATGTTCATCACAAATCTATTCTTGTCTGTTGTGCACAAAACCCATGTCTCATAATTTTGAGATCCATCCCAATTTTCCCATAAAATCGAATGAAAAATTGTCACTTCTATCCAATCACCATACTAAAAAAATGGGCATAAAACTAAATTAAAGCATCTTTTCTCTAGTCCAAAACCTTTACTATCTCATGGAACATCATCTCTAGTGTGTGAACAATCCTTCAAGTGACTGAGATAGTCTACAGCTGATGAATAGGAAACGAACAAGTCTATGACATGCTGGAACTATTCTGCCAATTTTAGGACCAAAACCAACACCTTCATATCCTCAAGAAAGGACCACGACATCTATGACACCTACAACATATGTAGCCGCATCTCTGACATCTATAGAAACATCATCTCCAACCAACACATCATGTATAGAATCCATCTCCTAGTCAGTAACGACATCATATTCAGTAGGTCTAGTCATCAGTATATTGACATAAATTCCAACTAACAAGACCATCAATCCATCACCACACACTCATCATTCATGAATATAACCAACAACATCTCGAACTTGTTGGAACCAGCTCTAACACCATAATGCCAACAAAATCCCCCTTTCGCATTGATTCAACCTCCATCCATTAAGTGAGGTTGAACTCTAACCATCCAAATCTCCCCCCCTTTGAAATCAATGACAAAAGGCCATCAAATATTGAAGTACAATGCCAATACTATAGTGGAAGAGAATAGTGCTCCCCATGTCATACTCAACTAGATACTAATGTAACCAAAGAAATGTCTCCTCTAAGATAGGCATGAAGAAAGGAAACTAATTGCCAAAACCACTACCAATTCCATGCCAAATTTGAAGAATGAACATGTTCCCCCTAAGAATGTAATGAATATACAATCATACAGTTTTCTTGTTGATGCATCGCATCTTCCTGCTGAAATAAGCCTCCTTTCATGGTGCAAGAGCTTAATACTCATTACGATGACTCAAAAATGACTTTGGAAAAGATATAACAGGGAGTACAATACATACAATGGTTCATGGAGAAATTACATAGCTATGACAAATATATATAATTGAAAAATGACTCCACTATACCTATAATAAACCAATACTTTTATGGACCCAAGTTTACATCATGTGCCCAAATGTAACAGGTCTACATCAAAGATATACTTTATGAAACATGACTTGGACTCCATTGACCCATACATATTAAATTTCAATATATGCTAGACACCATGGGTCACTCCATCAGCAATGACTTTGTCAATTTGTGGCAAAGTCATAGAATAACTAGTAACATCATGTGCTAGTACATGGACACTCAACACCTCGGCCATCACCATGAACATCAATGAACATCTTTCACAAGATAATAACAACCACTAGAAATCGACACCATACTCCAGATGTGCATCAATAAGAAAATCAAGTGGTAGCAGCATCACATGAATATGTCATAGGAGTAGTAACAATATATCCACATCATCATGAAGCCCATAACCATCATACTAATGCATCATAAACTCAAATCATGAGCAACATATCAGAGGGTAGAAGAAACAATTTTATGTCCTCATCGACTATCAATCATAATGATTCATCATTAGGAGTAGCACATCAACAAGTAGCAACAATAAACTGTCATGTGAAAAATCTCCATGATTTCAAAGACCAAACCATCATAAGAAAATGAAAATACTTATACTCAATATAGGTGACAAACGTATTATCAATGAGGAATAAGAACGAAATCTATCATCATCTCTCAACCATCGAACATAACCGCAACAACAAGAATCATGCATCTAGAAGTAGAAGAAATAAGAAATAAGACACATATACTCTAGATGATCCAACTCTAACATAACATATGATCTCCATGGAAGCAACATATGCATGACATGATATAAAAAATATGATCTAGGATTACGATCAACATCAAAATACTAACTATGTAATGCAAACCATATTATTTCCACTATATGACAGAAGAAAATAAAAATATTCCCTGCATCCAATCAATGTCAAATATATGCATTGCATAGGGACACAATGCCAACTCTCTCCAAATCCAGTTGGAAGCACAAATTCTTCCCTTGAATGTGTGATCCCCCATAAAATCTACAATGAACATAAGAATAACTGTATGCTTCCTATAACACCATTAGTATCAATAAAAACTAAAACATATTGCTTCTCCAAAATTATCAACATATGTACATGGGTACTCCAACTAAAATAATCTGGAATAGAAAAAGAGAAAAAATTTGAAATAACACTTCAAACTCCAAGGAATCCCCTTGAACTTATGCATCTCATACACTTTCCATATGGCTACACAAATAAGAAGTTGCATGCAACTCATAATGCAACCATTTGCTCCCCCCGAGACCATGCAGGCCTGAAATTTTGGTGGAAGATCATTGATGCTCTTTTCTCCTCCATAATTTCATCTTTCAATACTTCTTCTTCTAATTCATTTGGCTTTGCATAATATCCTCACTCTAGTTATATCTCCCAAAATACATTGGAATTTTTAAATCCTTGGCCTTATGGCCAATATTGTGACACAAAAAACATCCAATGTGACCAAGGAAATGAGGAGTAGGTTGATATGTTCTTTTAATGTAATTTATATTCCTTGCATGTGCCCTATAGTCAATAGCCCTCTCGCCAAAATCATTGCATGAGAAACAATAACCATAAAATGGACTATTTTACCTCATGGAAGGAGATTTTCTTTGCATGCATAATTGATGTGGCTTCTCCTTTAGCTATTCATTTTGATGATAGAGATTAATCTCACCATTGCTACAAGTTGCTGATATTTGATCATCAATTCCACATGTAGCATTTTTCAAATCTAGTTCTCTTATTTGGCCTCCTTCTCTTATTTTGTTGCTTCTTGCATGGCTCATGGATCTCATTATTTTTGTTGCAACTAGGCACTCCAATAATAAATGATTTTTTTGTAGATGCTTGAGAAATATTTTTGAGCCTCTCCAATTCTACCTTCAAACTTTGGCATTCATCCTCCAACTCATTGAACTTATTCCTCATCCCAATATCAAAATTCATTCCTTCTTGCAACTCAAATTTCAGATCTAAAATTTCTTCTTTGAGTGCACACTCCCTTTCATCACAAATTTGCAGCAACTTCTGTTGATCTTTATTTTCTTCCATTATCCTTTCAATCTCATCTGCCACTGCCTTCACCTTGGATTTCTCATCATATTTTCAAACACTAGAGCTCTCATCTTATTCTTGTGAGGAAGATTAATTTGTTACTATAATAATTGTAGAATCCTTTTCATTTTTTTCATTTATGAAAAATGCATTTTTCCTCCAAGATACAAATTACACAAACTATCCAACATTTCTTTGGAAGTTTCATAATTCTTCACATGCAACTTATTAGGTCCTAGAATTCCATGCAAAATAAACTCTTTACCTTTTTCATTAAAAACATCTCTAACACCATATTCTACGAGCATTACTATATTTCCTTCAAGAGATAGAAAATATGAATCCAAATTTTCTCTCCAAGTTAAAAATTTACCTTTATGAAGTAATTGAATTCCTTGTTAATCCATTTCAAAAAAATTGCAAAAATATGCCAATACATGCAAGATCCACTCTCCATCAATCAAGTTGCAACCGAGAGCCTCGTTCTAATACCAATTGCGTGAAACTAGATCACTACTGAGGGGAGGGGGGTGAATGAGTAGTGTGAGCACATATAAACTTTTTCTCCAATTATTAATTTTTCACCATGCACAAATTGAAACACATAAGAATATATCAGTGCATCAAAAATAAATCAGAAACCACGAAATTAATCAAACAATGCACACAAGTGTTTCTACTGAAAAAACCATGCCCGGAAAAAAATGACCATGTTGTTGTTGCACTACTTAATTGTTTCATTATTAGTCAAGAAAACTATACATGGATCTGGTCACTCCCATGAGCCTTCAAGACTTGACTTCTTTCAACAGTCTCAGGCATGATCAGACTATAAATTTTTTCTCTCATGGATCTATGGACTACAATTCGCTGAAAGCCACCACGATCAATGTTCCTCACCCGGTTACTCCTGAACTAAGCATTTGAATCTACAGACTTCGATCTGTTAGTCACTACCATGACAGTGAGCCTCACCCAATTTCTATCAAAATAGACAACCACCATTGGATGGAAAAATAACTTCCATCTACTGAATCGACCAATCAATGTATAGTCAAATCCTCCAAGCCTTCACTACATCCATGCGAGCCTTGTTTCATATATTTTCAGACTAGGTTTTGTAAACTTGCTCAACTAAGCACTGTAGAAACATAGCATTGAAGCTCAAATCAATTTGCAACAAGAATTTCCATCAAAACTCCATACAAAAATCTCCACACTAGGAGCAACAAAATATCATCAAACTCTACTCCAATCAACAACGCATGACTCCACCCACTACATAAACATAATGGTTCAATTATGCTTCAGCTATCTGCTGCTACAATCTGAAAACTGCATTAGAAATTCTGCACTAAACAACACATGCAGCTTGGAGGATCTTCTACAAGATCTAATTCACTCAATACATAGGTGCAATCAACCATACTAACAATGAGTTATCTCCAATATAAATATGAACTCAAATTTTCAACTTAATAATTACATAGAACTACTGAGCTGAACAATCTTGTTCATATGCTAGAATAGAACCATATTCAGCTCATTGACTCAATCAACTAATAAATCCATTAGCCTTTTTTATATTTTCAACTTTAATCAACATCTCGAGGTCCCACAAACTTTTCCAACCATAAACCAAAAAGTTATGATTAAGGATGTCGCCACAAGCCAAAAATTAGCTCAAAAGCGCAAGGAATGCAAAGAAAAACTTGTGGAAATGCCATAGTCTCTCCCACTGCACATCATCCATGCAACTTTAGCCTCCTAGAGTCACAATCGCTCCCATAGTCCTGTCTCCAAGCGACTATGGCCCTAAAACCACTCCCTTAACTCAGTAAGCATGCAAATAGGCATAAGAACCTTTGAACCTTTAAATTATCTCAGCATAAACTGAATTCTGAAAAATGGCTCTATTGATAGCTAATTTGGTCTATTCTGCACAAAACCCATGTCTTAGAATTTTGATATCCATCCTCATTTTCCCAAAAAATAAAATGAAAAATTTCTACTTCTATCCAAAGTCCATACTAAATAAATAGGCCTAAGACTGAAGTAAAACATTTATTCTTTAGTCCATAACCATTGCCATCTAATGGAACATCATCTTTAGTGTATGAAAACTCCTCCAAGCCACTGAGATAAGTGTGCAGCTGAGGAATATGCAAGGAACAAGTCAATGACATGCTAGACCAATTTTTCCATCTTTGGGACCAGGACCAACACCTATATCTCGAAAAGAAGTTACCACAACATATCTGACACAGGTATTATCTGTCGCAACATCTCTATCATCTGTAGCATCATCATCTCCATCCAGCACATATTTTGTGGAATCTATCTCCTAGTCAACAACCACATCATCTCCACTAGGTCTAGTCATCTCTATGTTGACATCAATTCCAACTAACAAGACCATCTGTCTATCACCATGCACTCATCACTCATGCATATCACTAATAGAATCTCCAAATTGTTGACATCAATGCCAATATATTTGTTGCATCTTATTCATCCATATGTATTCTTGCATAATGGGTTTCAATGTTATTCTCTTGAAAAAAATCATCCACTTTTGAGTGGGATTCTCCAAGCTTTGTTTTCTTCTCAGAGGCTTTCTCATCTAGTTTCATATTTGTGACTGACTTCTCTACTTGTGACATAACCTGTTGTTGCATGTCACTCCCCCTTGCACCAAATTATTCTTCCAATATATTCCATGCCTTTTTGAAATTTGTAGCTTTTGCTACCTTGCCCAAAATTGTTTCATCCATTGCTTGCTAAATGAAAATCAAAGAACACTATCATGCTTGAAAAAACATAAATTTTTTGAAAACCACTTGACTTTGAAAAACCCTATACTCACATTCCAAACAATAACCTTTTCTTCTTTTAATTCTCTTCACCTTACCCAAAAAAAACTCCAAACCCTTTAAAACATATCAAACATATTATATATATATATATATATATATTTATATAAAATACCATCCACTCTCAAAAATGTCTCTCATCCATGACCTTTTATTTTAAAACCCTTCGAACTTTATGGAAAAAATCGGTTCTTAATATTTTCCTTCAAAAAAATCTTCTGGTTCACACCTTTCGAATAACCTTTAAATGATTTTCGAATATCTATCTGAACCCTTTATAAGAATATTTTGAAATGCATTTAAAACACTCCAAAAATAAATATTTATGTGAATATCGTTTTGACTTTCCTTAATACATTCAAACTTGTCGCACGCGAATTTAATAATTCTTCATGTTCTGGATACAATGACTCATCCACTTTCTTTGACCCTCACTATGGTCGGTAGCGGCTGTGCTCAGAAAATACATCTACCGTGACAGTTAAACGACCTTATCGATCGCCAATGGATCTTCTCTCCACAACAATGCCTTTTCTCAATATGGTGGGCGGCTTTCTTGTCCTCGATGATGATGGCTTCGCCAATAATTTTTGGCTCAGCAACGGTGGAAAGTACTTTCCACTTCTTGTGACTTATTACTCAGGCTGTGCGGTTCTGCAGGTTACGATTGCAGATTCTTAATTTTTTTTCAAAATTTCTTTGATATAAATTTGTTGGAAAGGCGGAGAGGAGAAAATACCAAAATTGATACATAGTTTTTTTATTAATCATAGAAACTTCATTATAATAATAAATAAGTGAGGGGTATTTAAACTTTTTTTCCATAGTTTTTTTATTAATCATAGAAACTTCATTATAATAATAAATAAGTGAGGGGTATTTCAACTTTTTTCCATTAGCAGACTAAAGTGTGACTTAAAATAACTTTACATGCACACATACTCTAAATTCAAATTTTCCTAAACTATACCTAAAATCAAATTCACTAGACTTGTTAACCGACTCTCCAAATTTAACCAACTCTTACATGTTAAAGTGATTACAATTTCTAACTTCTTTTCCTCATAGTGACAGATGAGAGGAGAGACTGAGATGACAAGAGAAGCATTTTTAGTTATGTTCGATGTGATTGTTTCAAATAAATTCAGTTTCATGTACATCACAGTGTTAGCTATTGTTGTTATTTTTTAGAACTAGACATAGCTGAAGTTTATGTTTGTCGTTTATCTTATCAAGTTTTAAGTTTATTGAAAGATATTATTGCTATTGTAAAATTATTGTGTAGAATATAATCAGAGTTGCTGAGACATTAAAAAGAGGATTAACTTTGTTGAACTAAATAATTTTATTGTGAATAATAAGAAAATAAAATATTTAATAAGTATATATTACATCCTTCTATAAACAAAATACTTCACATATTACACGCTAGGGTATTTGATATAAAGCAATAAAATGTTTAAATAAATTTTATATTCACTTGTTTATTAGTTATTTTTAAGGAGGGAAATTGAAATTTACAGAAGCCATCAAACTAATTTTGAAATCAAATTAAAAAAATTCATTATAATTTTACAGTATATTTAACCACGTAAGTTAGATATAATAATAACCTCTGATTTACGATTTATAAAAGATTATCTTTTTAACTTTTCCAAAATAAATTAAAGTTAAACATCAACTTATCCAATCAAACAAGCTATAAATTCTTGAATTCAAGAAAAAGACATTGAAATGGAATTTCATTCACTTATACATAAACATGTCGAAGAAAGTTGACAGAATATAACATTTAAATACTCTATATGTCTAACCTAAAATATTAATACTCTCGACGTGCAAACTAGAGGTTGGAGAAATCAATGCCAAACTATTTTCGTTGGAAAAGCTTTTCTAGGATTCGACGCCTATTATTCTTATTCTTACAGAGTTTTCATAGATTGTAATCAACAATTATTTTCAATCATGCTACATGAGTTACGAAATGAAATTAATGGCTTATGGTTTTAGAATATGTACTTACCCGACAAAATAACCATGACAGAAGGGAGAGTTCAAGACAATTCGTAATGGAGGTGTTGGGAAAATTGGTACTTCAACTAGTCCAATCAATGCGTACGAAGGATGGTGTTTGCTTTGTTTCTGGGACCTCATAATGAATGTGATATGGATCTAATACATCTGAATCTTCCCAATCTACACAGTATTTTACTTGAAGCTCCAAAAGCCATCATATATAGCCTGAATACATTTATTGGGATTTTTCATCCATATGTAGTCTTAATCTTTCATGGATGTTTCAAGAGTAGACTAAATGAATCGTTGTTTACAAATGGTTCTAATGCCCATTAAGTTTAAGATGATCTTATTGGATGTATTAGGTTCTCATTATCTATTTTTGGGTGAAATTGAATATGATTTATACTAATACTTACAGGTGATAACTATGATTCGCGTAAAATCCTAGTTATTTTGAGCATGTGAAGCAATATTTATCGTCATACAAGTTATATTAAGATGTCATATTTAAGTTCCTTTTTTTTCCCTTTCAGTACGTACACTGATTCCAAACACTAAAAAAACTAAATTATAGACCATGCCTTTTGTATTATAAGATTGAAAGAAAACATATAGACATGAACATGAAAAACAAAAGAAATATCTTTTGAAACTGAAACTTAGAGTCTCGACCACTCTATTGATGTCCATTTATATGCATAAACAACCATGTGAGAGCTTTGTGAATGCCCTAGCATTAGAGGTGGTGAAATATGGTGAAAATTTGCCATCTTTACACAAAAAATATAAGAATAGTTACACAACAGTCTTATTGACAATCAATTAAGAAATCATTTCTTCCTTTAATGTGCCAACACATTGAATCACGATTTAAAACCCAGCAACGATGGCCCAATTATTGAAACTCGGCGGTGGGGCATTTCTTGGAAACATTCCTTGACAACGCACAGGAACAAAATTTGTCTCCACTTGTGAGTTTTCCATCAACTTCATTCATGCATGTGTGCCACTTAGGTCCAATAACAATGAGCCATCAGAGCTAGGATGAACAAGTGCTTACTTTTTTTTTTTGGTTCAATGACAGAGCACAATTTTTTCTCACTGGTTATCGCAAACCCCAATTATTTCTCACCATAAGAGCCTATCTATGCTTTTCTACATAGTTGGGTTACCAGTCCCAGTAAGAAGCTACAATTTTTTATTTTGGAAAGCTTAGTTTCACCCAGGCCACTTGCTTGCATATGCATAATCGAACAGATTGTATTCAAATGGTTACCATGAGACCTGCCTTATTCATCTCTATTTACCAATATGTTAGCTCATACATGTCGAAAAATGAATACAATACATAAAATATGAAATAATGAAAATGATTTCTTTGTTGGGTCTGTGTGCACCAGGTGGTTCTTGGCTCTACATGCAATGTACCTAGCCGTTCATGTCCCTTGTGGCTTCATTAGAGTTTCAATTTTTCATCCATGGACATGAATTATTCTTAGGTTAATTGTATATCTTCTTAGATCAGTATGCACTTGTTCTCTTATGGTTTCATTGCAATTGTGTTTCAGAATGGTTTTTCAAAATCTTTCTTTCTTTGCTTGGTCATATTTTTCAAACCTTGTAGCAATAAATTGATTAAGTGCAATGTATTTATTGTCTTTATTACTTTTCTTGGTTATGTAAATGCAAAATAAAATAAAATTGTGACGGTGTATACAACTTTAGATAATTTGTTACATTGTTATGGTTTTACATATGGAAAGTATTCTAAAATTGATAAACGCTTTGCATATATATTACGGTTTTTATTGAAAAACATTACTATAGACAATAGATATGCACATTAATGTTTTGAATATTGTTTGTGTATTTGTATTTTTCTATTTATTACTTAATATTCAGATTTCTCATGGATTCAACCAACTCTTATGTCCCTACTTTTATATAGACAACCACCACTTACATAAAACAACGAATTTTTTTTATGGGACTTGTTTTCAGGATTTTTTGTTTAAATGGGAAATATTCCTCCATAAACGAGGGAACTATACCAAGATCATATCTTTCCCTCCTACCATCAAGCAAACTATCCTTCCTCTATAACCTACAACAATCTAATGTCCTCAAACACCCCTTGAATGATGTTATTTTCACTTTATCATCCTCAGTTACCCAGTTCCTATAGACTAAAACAATATTTACTTTGGTTTTATGCCTCATCAATTCGACAATAGTGGTTCCCATTTTCTTAATGAAGTCATAAGGAATATGAACGACCAATTCATGATTGAGGACAAGAATATTATGAACCAAAGAAAGAAGATACAATGATAGTTGTCAAGTTATCTAGTTCTGTGTCTCCTACCAAAAAAAAACAAAAAAACAAACAAACAAAACCTTTTTTCATGCTGTATTTCTCTCACCCTTCAGGAAAACTTCCTAAGAGTGACCCTACTAAATCCACCCTCTGCTTTATGTCTATTACCATGTAAGAATTATAAGTAATGCTTATTACCATGTAAGCATTGTAATTAATGCTTCGAGGTGTTGTGAGTTTTCATTTTGAGTTCCCAAGCATCAATCTAAACATTGTTGTTTCCTATGTATGAGTTGTAGTTGTGACCTAGATGTGTAAAAATCAATGATTTATGTCATATATATTTGTAACTATTGTAATAAATAAACATAGTGTGTTATTTGTTCTGTGCATAATCTCTCTACTCTCGATCTCAATTTCTATCATGGTATTAGAGCCAGTTCTCGTTTGAATCTAAGTGAGTGCCTTGACTCCAAGGGAGGGCCAGGAAGATGTAAAAGAACTTTGAGTTTAGTGCTTGATAAAAAAATTAGAATAGAGTGTGTAAGATCAAATTAATTTAGTGTGTGAAATTTCTATGTTTTGTATACTAGTTTGTTTTGTGTGGATTGTTGATCTATGTGGAGACACATAGTGATTACTAGGTGGAACCTCCATAGAGCCCGTAGATATTTTTCATTTCTTAAGTGAGGTAACACAAACCTTTTATTCGTTTTTTTAAAAGGGACACACAGTTATCATGTATGTTTTTTTATGAGACCCTTGCACGTGGTCAATATGAACATGACGCTCATCAATGAGGCCTATGTCTACGTGATGGTAAAGGAAGACAACTAGGGGATTTTGGGTGTTTCATTTAGTTCATCACTCATCGATGTGGCAGGAGACCATGTGAAGGAGGAAGGTAGTCACTAGTAGAGAAAGTAGAGGCCATATTTTTCAATATCAAACATAAGTCCCACGAGGTGGAAGGGTTGCGAAGACCATCTTGGTATACATAGGCTTTGAAAATTACATTAGAGGATCCTCCCAAAAGAACCAAGGCCGAAAGATGTAAGTCAACAAATTGGATATGGGTGCATCTTGTTATATTGGCAATAATTTGGCAGATTAGGTGTTGAAAGATAATAACCAACATAGAAGTCGAGGAGACTGATTTTGGATTTGGTGTCCCAAGAACTATTAGAAGTGCTTAATTACACATTAACATTCATGTCAATGTATATTGATATGAATGTGGTTTTTTCTTGTTCTGCAAATTGTGGTTTATGTAGTGTTAAGCAAGAATGTGCATGATCAAATTCATTGTATCCTACAACACATTTATCGAGCTATTCAATTACACGCTTGCATATCCTTGTTACAGGTAGGTGTTTAAGCCAAGAGGAGACACATTTGATGCACAAGTATTCAAAGGTCGATAGGAAGAATTATTACATCAGCATACCCTTAATCAGTGTCATGTATGGAGAAAATGTGGGTAAGGATGAGGATATAAGACACAAAATAACACAAGTAATTCACACACGAAACACACATGAGCAAAAGCTCTTCTATTAATCACACAAACTTCAATCCCTCTGAATACAATGAACCTGGTGAAGGGTATTTATCATTTTCAACTAACGACTCGCTTGACATGCACTCACTTACCAAATTCATCTATCAAATAACCTTGACTTACTCAATGCTCACTTAACTGACTCTCTAAACATAGGAAAATCTCCATGCTAGAGATAATTAGATATTCTAACACTCCCCATTAATTGCAACCGCTAAAGTAAAACATAACTCATGACAACTCAAACATGCATGCTGACCTATGTCTCAACGAGGCTTACAACACCCAAGTTTCTTTTGTGAAACTAAAACACGTTTTTTGCTATTAGCTTTGTAAATATATCAGCGAATTTATTTCTTTATTTACAAGGATTCAAGTGAAATTCTCCATTTCTCACAAGTTCTTTAATAAAATGATATCTAGTATCAATAAGCTTGTTGTTTTAATGAAACACACTATTTTTGGGTAGTGAAATCACTGAAGTGTTGTCACAATATATGGTTTTTGATCATTTTTGTTTCTTCTTGAGTCCATCGAGTATTCTTCTTAACCATAATGATTGACATGCTCCTAATGTTGCTGCTACATATTCTTCTTCTGCTAATGATAGTGTCAATATAGGCTACTTCTTAGATGCCCATGAAATGACACCTAAATCAAGATGGTGCATATAACAGGAATTGCTCTTCCTGTCTTCCCAACTACTTGCAAAATCAGTATCTGTGTACCCAGTCAAATATTTATTTTTTGTACTTGCATAAATTATGCCACAATCTCTAGTTCTTGTTATGTATCTCAAAATTAATTTTCCTGCACTCCATTGTGTGTCTATTTGAGTCTCCAAAAATGTGGAAATAAAACTCATGCCTTGCATAACATATGGTCTTGTAGCTATGAGATACATGATGCTGTGAAACAATATTTTGAAGAGAGTTGGACTGATATTTGATCCTTCATCATCCTTGCTTAACTTTCTACTTGTTGCAATTGGTGCATGTACAAATCCGCAATTATCCATCTTGAGTATTTTGATAAAATCATTGGCATATTTATTTTTACAAATAAAATTTCATTTTTTAGATTGCTCAACTTCTTTGCCAAGAAAATATTTCATGAGAGCAAGATCTGTGATCTCAAATTATTTCATCATGCCTGCTTTAAATTCATCTAACTCAATATCACCTATAAAAATCGTGTCATCAACATATAATCAAAAAATCAAAATTTTTCCATGCTCCTTTACCTTTGTGTATAAGGTAGGCTCAATTTTGCTTCTACAAATTCCTTTCTTGATCAGTAGTTGTCGATTCTGCTATACCATGCTCTAGGTTCTTTATTCAATCCATAGAGTGCTTTCTTCAACCTGTAAACTTTATCTTCTTTACCTTCAACTTCATAACCTCGAGGCTATTGCACATAAATTTATTCTTCTAGAATTATATTCAAGAATGTTGATTTCACATCCATATAATATAATTTCCACTTGTTTTGAGTTGTTTTTTCCAAAACCGCTCTTACAGTATCCAATCTGGCTACCGAGGAAAACGTTTCTCCAAATTCTATTCTCAGTTGTTGTGAGAATCCTTTTGCTACAAGTCTTGATTTAAATCTTTCAATTTCATATTTCTAATTCAAATTTATCTTGTACACCCATTTGACTCTAAAGAAATTTTAATCCTTAGGAAAATTAACCAAATCCCATGTATCATTCTTTTTAATAGCTTCAATTTCTTCATCCATTGATTGCACCCAATTTTCATCTCTCATTTCTTCTTCAAACGAAGAAGGTTGGAATGATAAGAATGAAAAATTTGAACTATCATCCAAATCATCATAAATATCCTTCACACTTCTCATATTTCTATTACCATTTCTTGATTCATCACCTAGTTGGTTTTTGGGAGAATCTCTATCTATTGATCTACTTGAAGAACCATGCTGCTCCAAAAATCTTGGAGTCCTTATTGGTGTGACTCTGTTTCATGTCTGCTCTTTTGATTCATGTTGCTCCTTATCTGATACATCATCCTCTTCCATCAATCGTGTTTGTGCATCAATTGTTTTTTCTAAAGTCCCATTCCATGACACTTGTTATTTGAACACAACACCTCTTTTGATTATGGTCTTCTTGGTGACAGGGATATATAATTTGTAAGCTTTGGATTTCTCAATATGACCAGTAAATATGAATTTTTCACTTTTATAATCTAATTTTTCACTCATTTGCTAAGGTATATTTGCATAGGCTACACATCCAAAAACTTTGAGATGAGATACGTTACATGACATACCTAACGATGCTTCTTCTGGTAGTCTGTTAATCACACTCTTTGTAACAGATCTATTTATCACATAAACAACAAATGCAACTGCTCTAGTCCAATAATCATTATACAAGTTTCTTCCTTTCAACATGCTCCTCTTCATGTTCATGATTGTTCTATTCTTTCTCTCTACTATACCATTCTATTGCAGAGTATACCTGTTTGTAAATTGTCTCCTGATTCCATGTTGTTTGTAGTACTCATGGAATTTCTTAGAATCATATTCTCCACCATGATTCGACCTCAATACCTTGTTCTGTCGATCGCTTTGCTTCTCTTGTAAGGCTTTGAACTCTCTGAACTTTGAAAAAGTTTCATACTTCTACTTCAAGAAGTAAACAGAAGTATTTCTATTATATTCATCAATAAAAGTGAGGAAGTAACAACTTTAACCAATCTGTTATGTCCTCATAGGTCCACACAAGTATGTATGCACCAGCTCAGGAGGTTTTCTGGCTCTGTATAAAACTCCCTTTGGAACAATTTAACGTGTTTCTTTCCCAAGATGAAAAACTCACAAGTACTAGCAGGTTCTTTAATGGGAGGTAATCCTCTCACCATATGTTTCTGTTCCAACAATATTAAACCAGAAAAGTGCAAGTGTCCAAGTTGAAAGTGCCATAACCAATAATATTTGGAACATGCAACTGTAAAAGAACTAACCTAATAATTGTAATTCATAATTAGAGGATCAATTTTATTACTCATCATCTACACCTTTTCTATTAGTTTCTTTCTTAGGGTTTTTCATAAATAGCGCACTCTTGTTCCTGAAAGATAACTATGTATCCTTTCTACGTCAATTTACCAACACTTATCAAATTATGTTTGAGACCAGGAACATAATATACCTCTGAGATTATCTTTTTCTCCCCCTTCTTGGTCATAATGTTGATCACTCCTTTGCCATATACATCCACAGTCTTTTGAGTCCCCAACTTTACCTCTATCTTTACAGATTGATCCAAATTTGCAACCAAATTCTTGTTGCCTATCATGTGGTTATTGCAACCACTATCTAATAGCCACACATTATGAGAAGTTTAATGCATGGTGTTGTAAGCTAGGAAAATGGAGTTAGTATACTCTGTAATAACATTAGCTCTCCGGTTTCCTTGATCAATTATCTTCTTCTTGTAATCACGAGCATAGTGACAAAATTTATTGTAATAATAACATCTCACCTATGATTTTTCAAACCTTTGGTTTTTTTTGAAGCCTCTATTGTTGCTTTCACTTTCACATTCATGCTTTTCTCGTCCATCTCTTTGGCCACCATATGTTCTGCCTCATCCTCTTCCTATTGATCTACCTCTGCCTTGACCTCTTGAAATCCAAACTCAAATTTTGAAATAAGTTTCTAAAGTGTAATCCTTATTTCTGTCTATCCTTGCCACATGCGATAGAAGTGATCCCATCAACTCATCAATTGTCAATTTTTCTAAATCCTTGGATTCTTCTATGGCTGCTACCAAAACATCAAACTTGGTAGACGAAGATCTGAGGAACTTCTAAATCATTGTTCTACCTTTAATTTATTCACCATAAAATTTTAAATTATTTACGATAGACATGACTCGATTCATGAAATAATCAATGTCTTTGTCTCCTTCATCTACAGACTTTCAAAATCTCTCCTAGTATTCTGCAATTTAACAATATTGACTTTAGCCATACCTTGATATATTTTCGCCAAAGTTTCCCATGCTTCCTTTGTTTAATATGTGACCATAATATTTTGGAACATTGCTCAGTCCACTCACTGATAGATAATAAGAAACACTTGTGCATTCCTCCTCTTTTATTTCTTCCGTTGTTACCTCTCTACATTACTGAGAGATCGTTCTTCTTCTTAATTCTGAGGCTTTGCAAATTGAAAATTTACATGATCCCAAACATCATGCACTTTTAACATGGTCTCCATTTTAATTTCCCACACATCATAATATTTCCATGTGAAAGTAGGAAGATGTGGATGGAAACTCGATGTTTCCATCTCTCTTCAAAAAAAATCCTCTCTTATAAAAACCTAAAATTTTCCTTTTATGAGCTTTACAAAGCTCTATTTCAATAAAAAAATCTCTTTCAATAAAACCATAAATTATTTATTTTTATATAATAAATATTTTATAAAAAACAAAATTATATATATAAAAACTTTTTATAATTAGCTCCCTTTTCAAAAATCCTTTTATACATCCTTAAAACAATAACGTGACCTCTTAATGGTAAAAATTTATAAAATATTTAAATTTTTTTAATAAACCTCCCTTTTGAAAAGGTGTGATGTATGAGGTTTAATATAAAACAAAAGGAATGAGCTCTCAAAATTTAATAATCCCTCCTTTTGAAAGTAACCTTGTTTGACCTTTTTCAACATGGTTGTTAGTGTTTCGAAATTCTAAACCCAATTGCGCACCCAAGAAACCAATTATCACATAAACATAACATGCAAGTGATTTTGTCCAATCCTCATTAGACAAGTTTCTTCCTTTCAACATGCTTCTTCTCATGTTCATGGTTGTTCTATTCTTTCTCTCTGCTATACCATTATGTTGCGGTATGTACCTAGTTGTAAATTATCTTTTGATTCCATGTTGTTTGCATTACTCATGGAATTCCTTCAAATCATATTTGCCACCACGATCTAACCTCAATACCTTAATCTGTCAATCATTTTGGTTCTCTTCTAAGGCTTTGAACTCTTTGAACTTTGTAAAAGTTTCAAACTTCTTCTTCAGGATGTAAACCCAGGTCTTTCTGCTATAATCATAAATCAAAGTGAGTAATCAACAACTTCCACCAATCGATTATGTCCTCATAGGTCCACACAAGTCTGTATGCACCAACTCAAGAGGTTGTGATTATATGTATGCAACTCCCTTTGGAAAAATTTCACGGTGTTTCTTTCCCAAGACACAACACTCGCAAGTATTAGCAGGTTATTTAATGAGAGGTAATCCTCTCACTATCTGCTTCTTTTGTAGCAATCTTAAACCATAAAAGTGCAAGTGTGTAAACTGAAATTGTGATAACGAATACTCATTGAAACATGCAACTGTAAAATAACTAACTTGATCAATTTAATTCATAATTAGAGTAAAGAGTATGTTCCTCATAATCCTCACCCTTGCTGTCAGCTGCTCTCTTGAGGGTTTGTCATAAATAACACACTCTTGTCCCTAAAAGATAAATATGTATCCTTTCTGCGTCAATTGACCAACACTTATCGAAATATGTTTGAGACCGGGAGCATAATATACCTCTAATATTGTCTTTGTCTCCCCCTACTTAGTGAGAATTTTGAACACTCCTTTGCCATATACATCCATAGGCTCATTTGTCCCAAACTTTACCTCTATCTTTACAGATTGATCCAAATTTTCAACCAAATTATTTTTTCCTATCATGTGGTTAGTGAAACAACTTTCTAATAGCCACACATTATCAAAAGGTTTATGCATGGTGTTGTAAGCTAGGAACATGGAGTTAGTATTCTCTGTACTAACATTAGCTTTCGCGTTTCCTTGATCAACTATCTTGTTCCTGAAATCACGAGCGTAGTGACAATATTTATTACAATAATAACATATCACATTTGATTTTTTAGACCTTTGGTTAATGTTGAAGCCTCTATTGTTTCTTCCACTTTCATGTTCATGCTCTTCTCATCCATCTCTTTGACCGCCATATCTTCTACCTCATCCTTTTCTTCTCGATCTACCTCTACCTCGACCTCTTGAAATTGAAACTTGACTTTTGAAAGAAGTGTCTAAAGTGAAATCTTTATTGATGTATATCCTTGCCTCATGTGATAGAATTTATCCCATAAACTCATCAACTGTCAGTTTTTTGAAATCCTTGGCTTCTTCTATGGTTGCTACCACAATATCGAACTTGGTATAAAAATATCTAAGGACCTTCTCAATCAATGTCGGGTATTCAATTTATTCACCATAAATTTTTAACTGATTTATGACATACATGACTTGATTCATGATAAAATCAATTTCCTATGTCTCCTTCATCTGTATACTTTCAAAATCTCTTCTACTATTCTGAAATTTAACAATATTGACTTTGCCCATACCTTGGTAGCTTATCGCTAAAGTTTCCCATGCTTCCTTTGCTGAAAACATGACCATAATCTTCTCGAACACCACTCGGTCCACTCCTTACTGGATAAGAAGCAGTGCTTGTGCATTCTTCCTTTTGTCTTTCTTCCATTTTTCCCTCTATGCATTACTGAGAGCTCATTCTTCTAATTCATTGTAAGCTTTTGCAAACCCAACTTGACATGATACCAAACATCATGCACTTTTAACACATTAGAGGAAATTTCAGTGTAAAAGTGGCCTCCTAAGGAAAAATCATAAGATAATAGTTAAAATAATAAAATAAGACTTATGAATTTTGGAGGGAAAATAATAACACTACTTTTTAATTGTATTTTTGGCTTATCTCCTTGTACGTTTACTCAAATTTCAAGTGTAGGCACCCATTAGAATTATGCATCCAACAATACTCATTATGCATACTTTTGAGAAGACCCACATTGATAAAAATTATAGATACATTGAAAAAACGTGTTTAGCACGCTTTTTTGATGTATATACAATTTTTATCAATGTGGATCTTCTCAAAAGTATGCATAATGGGTACTTGCTGGATGTGAAATTTAATTCTGCATCCAATGAGTGTCTACACTTGAAATTTTATTAAACATGACCTAAAGAGATAAGCCAAAAATACACTTAAAAAAAATATTTTTTCTTATTTTCCCTCCAAAATATTTACATGTACCTCTTTTTAAATTTAAATTATTTTGAGTGATTTATATATTAAGACATGAAAATTTGTAAATATTTCATGGGAACTTTTAGGCTAAAATTTCCTCTAATAATGGTCTCCGTTTAATGGCCCACACATCATAATGTTTTACTGTGAAAGAAGGAATTTGTGGCTCGAAACTCGATGTTGCCATATTTATTCAAAAAACATCTTCTCTTATAAAGCCCTAAATTTCTCCTTTTATGAGCTTTACAATGCTCTATTTCAATAAAAAACTAATTTAATTATTTTTATATAATAAATATTTTATATAAAAAAAAATTATATATATAAAAACTTTTTACAATAAACTCCCTCTTCAAAAATCCTTTTATACCTCCTTAAAACAATAACGTGACCTCTTAATGTTAAAAAAGTATAAAATCTTTAAATTTTTTAAATAAACCTGTGTTTTGAAAAGGCATGAAAAAACAAAATAAACCAGCTCTCGAGATTTAATAATCCCTCATTTTGAAGCTAACCTTGTTTGACCCTTTTCAACATGGTTTTCGGGGTTTCGAAATTCTAAACCCGATTGCACACTCTCAAAACCAATTAACCGTCCAAGTTTCGTGATTTTTGTGAAGTTTTTCAACTAAAAAGGTGCGGAACTTGCGCACTGTTTTCACTAAAAACGTGTGGACCTACGCACTCCTTAACCATCTGCTGATTTAGAAACCAAAAAAAAAAATCTCTCCTTATGATCTTGTCTCTCTTCTCACCGAATCTGATGGCTCCCTAGATCTTGTGATCCTTCATCAACTCTGATACCAATTTGTTGGTAAGGACAAAGATATAAGACACAAAATAACACAAGTAATTCACACATGAAACACACACGAGTTATGGATCTTCTGTTAGTCGCACGAAATTCAATCTCTATATACAATGAACTCGATGAAGGGTATTTATCCTTTTCGACTAATGACTCACTTGACATATACACACTTAGCAAATTCATCTATCACATAACTTTGAATTACTCAACACTCACTTAACTAACTCTCTAAGTATAGTTAAATCTCCATGCAGGAGTTAATTAGCTATTTTAATAGAAATTCTATTGAAATTAGAGATTAAATGGTAAAAACATGGGTCTAAGTCCAACTTCATTGTCACATTCAACATTATGGTTTCAGAAGTGGGATCAGATTCAACAACATCATCTCACACTGCTTAGAGTTTAGACTCAAGCTCCTTGGCCGCAAGACCACACACCACTTTACCAAGGAAAATTTCAACACCGATGACCGATACATTACAGAATATGGGGTCATCTTTGGAGAACCGTTGCAAGGAGGATCCCACCACTCAAATCCCAATGACTTGCATGATTCTTTATCAAATTTTCAGGTAGGAAAAATGCGTAGACTCAATTTCAAAAAAATAATCTATTTACTATTTTTTATCGGTATAGGATATATTTTTATGAGGGGTTATTATTATTTAAAACAAAAAAGGAGGATCTTGAGAGATGTTCGTGTTTGTTATTTTATTGGTTGTAAAATTATTTTTCTGTATAAAAATCAAATGATGCAAAACTACAAAAAATATGCCAACTATTCAATAGACCAATGTGATCCTCCGTGCTCAGAGAACATTAGTTATAGGTATTTATTAATAAGTTCAATTCGATGTGACTCGTCATGTTCTAGACCATCAATACATGTTATTTTACAGAAGGAAAAGTTGTATAATTGTTTGATGAAGACATTTTTTACCCAGAATGCTATCCTAGTAATTTGTGAATATAACATAATGCCATATATTGAACATATGGAGGAATTTATATAAGATGGTTCAATATCAAGACTGCCCCATTGTGCTTTGGGAGGCTGAGAAGTGTCATTTCTACAAAGTACGTCAACGATGGTATGAAGCGGTTATGTCTTAAATGGATCAAGTGGGAAGCTCAGAAATGTGGTGAAAGAAAGAGTAAAAACCATGAGATTTTAAAGTGGATATGAGTTCTATTAATGACCATACTAGGAAAATATGACAAAGATTCATTTATTTTTGTAATGTGTGTTACATGTAAGAATTAAGGGAGGGTATTAGAGGTAATGTGTCCATGTGTTATTATTAGTTGTCAATGAGTTTCCAAGCATCAATATATAGGTTTTTATTTCTTATGTATGAGTTGTAGTCATGATCTAGATGTGTGAGTGTCAATCATATATGTTTTGTGCACAATCTCAATGTTATCGATCTAAATTTCTATTAGTAAGTAACTAGCATAACCCCATATCTAATTAAGAGTCTAGCTAGTCCATTTAGGACTAAGATTATTAGATTTAAGGTATCTATAAGTGTTGATTGTCATAATTAGGAGGACATTGCAACTATTAGAAGGGTAGTCCATTATTTAAACCAGCTCCTCCTCTTCCCTTTGGTTGTATCATCTTGATATTTTTTTCTAAATTAAGCTAATTTATATTGATAAGCACAAAAATACTATATGAGCTTTAGGACAGGTGGTTTCTGAACTAGCCAACCCTTGTTTGATAAGAACTGATAAAAAACCAAAATTTTGGGCTAGCCTTCAAGGGGAAAGCAGCCTTTAATGTGTCTAGGAGTAGCAAAGTTTCCTAAAAGAAACAAAAATAAGCATAAAAAATAGAGATGAGCCTACATAAACTAAGCTATAGGGGAACCAAGGAACTCCATCTTCCAAGTCTGTGCATCATTGTCCACCTGATGTGGATTTTCCTCTGTCACCAATCAATGAATTCTCTCAAGGTCTTTATTTCCTCCTTTCTGAGTTAGGGGTCAGGATGTAGAGTCTAAGAGGAGACCATATTAGGTTGCTCAGTCATTGTTGTGTGAGCCATGATGTCTGCAGCTACCTTTTTTTCGCAAGTGCCATTCGAAGGGAAGCTCTAATCGCCATCTGAGTCATTTTCCAAGATTTTGACAGGGAGACTAGTGAATTTTCGAGGCAGAGGGGAAGGGGTGCACGAGATTGTGGATTTGTGTGGCCTATTTTTCTGCTCGATCCAATGTCAGGGTGCTACTCTTCCAGGAGAAAAACCATAAGCTGGGCAGACAGCACCAGGAATGGGGAGATAGGGTCATAAATTTATGGGTTGTCAAGGGCAACAGAGAGGGAAAGAGTTCACGCAAACGAACCAGGGGCTGGAACTCGAGAGTGGGATCCTCTATCACCTCCACGATAGCTGCGCATTATGTGGCGACGCGACATAGTCACAGTGAATAGGAGAATCTATTAGAGTCGGTCCTTACAACCCTCTGTCAGAGATCATTTCGCTTTTTGCCTATCATTTTTAGGTGTCTCTCTCACTTCACTTTGTTGCATTTCGCTAGGGGCATGGGTTTGGTCTTCTTGTATTCCCTCATGCTTGTACCTACTGGGCTAATTAAAACTCCTCAGAAATCATCAAAGTTCAGGTCACATCATTCATGGTCATAAATGATTATTTTCATCAACAAGAGTCTTTTAGTTTTAGAGTCTAGGGTTCAGTCTTTTGATAGGTTTAATAAATGCCCGCAGGCCATGAGGATGGTTTCGAAAAGGTTCTTAATTCAAAATTTCATTATCAAACACATTTGAGGACATTTTTTTGTTCAAAACTCTGTTTTGAACAAGAAATTGTCAAATTCATTCTTTGTAATAATCATGTATTTTTTTCTTTCACCATAAAAAAACTTCAATGCAACCTCTGATCTTTGCCAAAGCCCAAACACCAACGTCCCTACAAAAAAATCAAATCATTTCATTAGTTCAAACTCAGAAATTCAGTCAAAAAGCCAAAGGACAAAGTTTCATTAAATGATAAAGTGCCAAATGAGAAACATTACAAAGTGGGTTGTGAAGGAAGAAAAAATTAAATCCAACTCTTGCAAGACATTTCTCCAAGTTATATAAACCATTTGAATCAAGTTACATTTTCAAATTCTCACAGCAAAGCCAAAGTTGGAGGTTGTAGACAAACTTCATTGTTGAAGGGTCGGAATTGTGCTGACAGCCAACGCGCGGTGCATAGAATGCGCGTGGTGCACTGAGCAAGGTTGTGCAGTTCATTTTTACACACGCGTGGCGCACCCAAGGCATAGAGCCCTAAGGCTGGAAAATTACTCTCCTTCACCCAAACTCAATTCAAATCATCTTTTCGCCTCCAAGTAAGTGTGTTAAAGCCTGCTCAAGGATTTTTGGATATGCTGTGGTGGTTTAAAGGCGGAGAAAACAAATGCTTGAATGGTCAAAAAGTTAACCCTATGTCTACATCCAAAATTGCTCCATATGGTTTTGAAAGAAGTGTTGGTGATATTGTTGGTGTTTCAAACTTGTTTCAAACAACATGTATGCTCTTGTTATGGAATGTCATTATTGCCACTGTTAGATCTACCACAGTCCCATTTTCAGTGTTCCCATATCCCTTTATACTCTTGACCCCCATGTGAAATCCCAAACCCTACTTATTACCTCTTTCCCTTCCATTGATTAAAATCCAAGTTTTCATCAGGATCAATCGTTGCTTTCATGTTTTTTATTGCACTTTTTCCATTTGAATAACTCTTATATATATCACTTGGCAAGTCCCATTAGTATTACCCATTCCTATACCATTTGTAAAGGTATGTAATCCCAACATTTCCCAATGCAGTGAGTAAATATTTTGTCTTTTCCAAAGTCACTTGACAGTCCATTGTCTCACTTGACAGTCCATTGTGTTACTTGACAGTCTATTGTGTTCATTGTAGCATTTCCCACAATCCCCATTCCATGTTAGAAACAGTTGTTATATTTGATAGTGAAAGGCAAAGCATCTAGTCATCAATTTTCAGACATACTCCTAACGCTTGTTTTCGCCATACCTATATCAGCATATATTTTTCAAACATCTTGATTTCAGCGCCATGTCAGAGATGGATTCAGTTTATGAGCAGGAGTATGACAGTTATTCCACAACAGAGGTTAATGTGCCAAGGAGGTCTCCCAAAAGTGGCAAAAGTAGTAGGCATTTCAGGGAGGAACCTACTTCTTTGGTTCAATTGCAGGCTTGCCCACTTGCAATGGATTGTTTTCAGCATCAGTCATGTTTCCAATACTATGAGATGATTTCCTAGACTCAGCATCATCATGAGTTAGCTCGCCTATTTGTTCTACATTTACATGATGGCCGTGTAAACCTTGCTGGAGTAAACTTTATTTTGTCACCAGAGACCATTGCTCAGGCCACCAGGATACCAAACATAGGAGAGGAATGGAACAAATGACAGCAGCTAGAGAAATCCTATTATGAGCCATATATCAGACCTGGATATATGAGGCAGCTGAGCAGGGTATTTCCATTCCGATTTCTGAAGGATGAGTATGCACCATTGATGAGATTGATCATTCGATATTTCAGTTGCGAGGGAAGATTCTCGCGCCTATATGCGTACCATATCCATTTGTTGATGCATTTCACGAGGGTACGTATGATGAGAATTCCATACTTCATGTACCGTAACATAGAGCAGATGACATTTCTTGTACAGAAGAATACCCCAGTGCAGCAGCATAACAGCATATATCATTACGCGCTGATCAAAATCATGGTGGTACATCAGCTAACACAGTAGGGCATCGCATGGGATGAGTTCATCTCCCGTGACTTCTTTGCAGCGCCATAGCCGCCTCCCGAGGTAGTTCATGATGAGAGAGAGCCTTCACACCAGTTTGATATTCCTGAGACTGAGCATATCAGTGCTCCAGTGTATGTGACATATCAGCGAGGCCACAGGGCCTTATTTGCAGCTACACGACGAGTACTATCTCCACCCGAGGTGGAAGGGGTCTCGCCTTCGACATCAGCACAAGTATAGGTTCAGGACAGAGGCAAGAGGCCTATGCACGATGAGGGCCCTTCAGGAGGCCGAGACACTAGTTTTACACTCATCAATGTTGATGCGAGCTCTCCTAGCTCGAAACTGAGGGAGGTCATCCAGGAGCAGAAAGCTGAAATTGGTACTTTGATAGAGAATTTGTAGAGAGCACAGTGGGTGATAAAGTCCTTGGAGCAGCGGAACAAACAGCTAGAGGATCAGCACACACTTGTTGAGCTGCGGTGAATCCGTGAAGATCGACAATTGGCCCGGAAGAGACCTGGTGACATGACACCAATTGAGCGAGAGACCGAACTCATGCATGTTAACATTCATTTGGAGAAGTTGTTGGCAAAGGCCAATAGAGACAAATACATGCTCCGTCATATGGAAGGTCATTATTGGGCCCGCATGCACGTTTGCAAAGCAAAAATGAAGATCCCGAAGAGAAGGTTGAGCAGAGCACTGAAACGGCGAAAGAGGCCTGATCCACTCCAGATTTTGGCCAAGGCTTCATTGGCTAAGTATGAGGCATGATGGGGGATCTTCGCTCCAAATTTCAGCAAATTTGGAGAAGTTTTTGTCATTTTTTAAAATTTTGGTCTCAAAACAGGTTTTTCCGCCCAACGCGTAGCGCGTCCCGACACGCGCTTATGATTGGGACACTTTCTGGAGGAAAATTTTGTATTTTTGGATTTTTCATGGTAATTTATGCATGCTCAGAAATGGCTGAAGCATTTCATCAAGTTCTAGATGATCAAAAGGGCCAAAAAAACCATGAAAATCACCTTTCTGCCACCTTTTGCACTAGCAGGAAGTACTTTTGGGAGAATGCATTTTTGGAGGGGTAAATGAGCTCCAAATTGAAAAATTCCACTTGGGTTGGATAGAATACATCCAGGGCTTTCCAAAAAGCTATCATGAGCTTGATTTTGACTTCGGTAAGTGCTCCAAAATCAGGTCCAAAGTCGCGCAGCGCATAGAGCTTTGGCACGCGGCGCATAGAGGAAATTAGCCTATTTTTCACCTTCCAGCTCAGAAATTCGGCCAGTTTGGACTAGCTTCACTTCTTGATGTAATTTTTGACCTAGCTTGATGTAATTTGATAAACATGATGTAATTTTTGTATGTATTCACTTGTTCTAGATGGTTCACTCATAAAAAAGTGAAAATCAAGTGAATGAATCAGTTTCCTTCCTTTTAGAGGCAAGTTGTTTGGCTGCCTAAATTTTAGCTCCTTGTTTAGAATTGGTTCAAACTACTCCTAGAAGCATGAGCTTGACCCCTAGAGGCATGGGAAGGGGTGAGAATTGTCTATTTATTGTATTTTCTGAGACACTTTCAGGGTTGGACTCTTGGGAAAAGTTTGGCACACTATTGTACATATTTTCTGCATTTTTGGCTAAGGAAAGATCAGAGGTTTTGCAACACCTGTTGGGATTCTTGTGGCTTTCAGTTCTTGATGGTGTTTTCTCTCAGTTTTTTGTAAGTTCTTTCATGTTTAATGTATGACATTTCTTTCTTTTGCTTCTGAAACTAAATGAATGAGTAAATGAGGTAGATTCCATTGATTTCAGTGCTCTGCCTTTAAATTTGTTTAGTTTTATATGTTTTCGCCAGTTTGGAGAGGATCCTTGTTCTTGCTTGCCCTCTTCGGCTCCTTGTCATTCTGATCCATCCATACACATAATCAAAAAGCATCAAGACTACTGC
The DNA here is from genome assembly GCA_034641835.2 of Pinus albicaulis. NCBI lineage: Eukaryota > Viridiplantae > Streptophyta > Pinopsida > Pinales > Pinaceae > Pinus > Pinus albicaulis. The sequence goes on along the minus strand of CM076584.1, from coordinate 1,494,949,241 downwards.
CTACCTTGCCCCAACTCGAATTTTGCAAAGATCTGGCCTCATCCCCGAGCCCAAATTTTTTTTTCCCATTTTTCCAACGAAAACCCAAAAATTTAAAACAAACCTTCATATCTATTTACTAGCCTAAAATTAGTATCTATTATAGGTCATCTCAGCCCCTTTGAAAATCCTTTGCCAAGATAGAATCAGAGAGAGCCCTCTCCTGTCCTCGTAGGGCTAGCTACGAGGCTAAGCTTGGTTTGATGTTGCCTTGAGTTTTACCTTATTTCAGCCTAAGGTAGATTCGAGCGCTAACATAGTGGCGACCATACTGGGGACAAAATCTCAATGGTTTTCTTGTTAGTGTGTTCATCTCATGAGTTATAGACAGAGTCTGAAGTCACGCCAGGTATCTTTCAAAACGCTTTTGCCATGCATAACGGAAGTAGATAAACGCTGCTTCAGTCGATCTCCGGTTTAGCTTGTGAATGCAACACTTGATTTGAAAATTACCCCAGTATCACTTTTTCGTTCTAGACTTTTGGATGATTGAGTCTAGAAGTCGATAGGCTGAAAATAATCGGTTGTGTCCTTTGGTTTTTTTTTTGAATAGATCAATACACTGGCTTCTCAAAGACATACTAGATCAAATCCTGATCCAAATCCGCCTCTAGTATATGAAAACCCCAACCTAATCCCAAGAATTTTCCATCGAGAAGCTCCCATCATTCCTTTGGTCAAATCTCACTCATACCCCACTGTTTTTTAATACATTGAAGATATTGAGTTTGACGATCAGTTCGAGTTATCATTGTTTGAAACCAAGTCCAAAAGTGCTACTGGTTCTACCATCATCAATCCTGAGTTCATCAAATATCTAGAAGTTGAACAAGCAAATAGATCTATCGATAATTATATTTTGATTCTTCAAAACTCCATTGTGGCAACCAACATCCCTGAATTCATCGAATCTGCATCCGATACTCTTGGGCGATCTGAAATTGCATCCGGTTCATAGATTCCCACTGAACCTCCCTTTATCCCTACCATTCCCATACAGCCTAAGATCTCTAATCAGCAATCAACAGTAGTTCCTCCTCCATCTCCACCACATACACCTCGTTCATCTACTGCTCCCATTCCACCTGTTTCTCCAAGACATATTATAAATCCGCCAAGAGCCATGGCTGCTACATTCGCACCTCTTGTTTTACGTGCAAATTTGGATCCTATGCCCGCTGATTATCAGAGTAATATTCCAATATATGATGGCACTCCGCAGAGTGTGTCCGCCCAGCAGCATATTGTTAGAATGACAGATTTCTTGGACCTGCATGAAACTAATGAAGAGAACATGTCCATGAGATTGTTCGCCCAGACTTTTGGAGGTGAGGTTTGTAAATGGTTTAGAGCTTTACAGCCCGGAAGTATCAATACATTACAAGAGCTTCAGACACAATTCCTAGATTGGTGGGAGATGAAGAAAGTTCCGCTGCAAATTACTTCTGAGTATACTAGCATCAAGCGTAATCCTGGTGAGTCCGTTCAAGATTATATTATCAGATTCAATACAGTGTATAATGCAATTCCAGATGACTTAAGACCATCTAGAAAGTCAGCTCTCCTTAAATTCCCGGATGTTTTCGATCTGGAGATGGCTTATTCATTACGAAACAGAGATCCGCCTACCTTGGAAGATATGCAGAAGATTGTTGTTAGTGTTGAGGTGAATCTGAATGATAAGAGAGCCCGATTGAAAGCATAAAAGAGAGTGACCATAAAGGAATAAACTTCCACATCTACATCAGAACAGCACTTGCTTCGTGAGATGGAAAAAATGTTCAAAAGAATGACGCTTGATAAGCCAGAACCGTAGATTCGAAATCCCAACTACCATGGCCAGCAGCATCCACAGTTCAGAATTAAGCAGCGTGAACAGAGAGTACAAGAGCCGGCAGCCCAACAATAAGTTAAAACACCTCTTCTGTAGAATTTTGTGACTCAAGATTCAGACGATGACGATGATGTAGTAGGGAAGAAAAACCACTTCTTTACTCCCGATGATCTGCCCATTTACATCACTGAAGATGAAGAGTATGCAGAAAGTTCAGCTGCACAGAAAGATGAGGATTTTATTTTAGCAAACGATGCAGCTCTTGAGAAAGAATCAGATGAATACCAAAGAGGGTATATGAATGTTTTGTCCGCTCAGCAGAAGCAATACTCATTGAGAAACAGAGATGTGCCCATAAACCCAATCCAGAAGAGAAAAGAGGCTTCAGCACCGAAGTTAGATTCACCTGTAGCACCAAAGAAAGGAAAAGAGATGATTGATCCCGTAGCTAATAAATCATCATCAGCAGAAAAGGAAAATCAGCCAAGCATAATGAAGGATAAGGCTGAAAGGAAAGAAGTTCCAGTCAAAGAGGTTGGAAGGGTTTCAGCTTTTAGTTTGGAGAATGAAATTTCTAAATTGAAGGTATCTATTCCTTTGACAGAAATTATGAAGAACAGTAGTTATAGAGGTCAAGTCTCTAAAATTCTGAATTTTGATCCAATGTTTGACACGGTGAATATTGAAGATGATCAGCCTAAATTGATATTTGGACCTCATTTAGATGGTGAGTCCCCTGACAGTGATGTTCCACCCTTTTATATCAGTTTGAGGTTGCATGAATATGTATTGCATAATGCCATGTTCGATTCCGGTGCTTCGCACAATCTTATGCCAAAAGCGATCATGGAAAATTTGGGTTTAGACATTACAAGGAAGTACCATGATTTGTACTCATTTGATTCCAGCCGAGTGAGATGTATCAGACTTATCAAAGATTTGGTTGTAAGTTTAGATCAGATTCCTGCGAAGAATGTCTTGATGGACGTGGTTGTGGCAGACATTCCTCCTCGATTTGGGATGCTCCTTTCTAGCTCTTGGGGAGTAAAGTTGAAAGGTACACTACAGTTAGATTTCTCCTATGCAACAATTCCTGTCTTTGGCCAAATGAGAAAGTTATATCGAGAACAGAAGATGAAATACATAATAACAAGCAAGGAGAAACCAATCAATCATCCTGCAAATTATGTACATACAGACTTAGAGTATTTTGTTTTGTTCGCTGATAGTTTTAATGATATAGATAGTTAGTTAGTTCTAGCAGAAGATATACCAGATATTACCGAGAATTTCAGAGAAGTTCTGCAGAAAGAAAGAGGAGAAAAGCAACCTATTGTTGAGCAATCAACTAAAGACAATGGGCAGCAAACAGAAAAAATAGAGTTGGCACAATTTCAGCACTTAGAGGATGATGAAGATGGTCTTTGGACCATGGATTTCGATGGCGCAGTGGGTAGTGATGGTGCTGGAATTGGTGTTTGGATACGCAGTCCATTTTCCGCTCTGAATAAGGTCCCGAGCAATGTGCGAGTATGTTCCTACAAACTAGCATTTGATTTTTCTAACAATGAGGCTGAGTATGAGGCTCTGATTGCTGGCCTAAAGATTCTAAGAAAGCTGAAAGCGAAAATAATTACAGTCTATGGTGATTCCGAGTTGGTGATAAAACAGGTAAAGGGTGAGTTTCAAGACAAGCATCCTCCCATGAGGGCTTACCGTAATGCAATTTTAGACATTTTGAAGTTATTTTCAGATTAAACCTTGACGTGTGTGCCTCGCATCCAAAATGGTGTTGCTGATGGAATTGCTAAAGCAGCAAGCAATTTAAAAATTCCAATGAATTCCAGCAATAAGTTCGAGATCCATGTGAAGCACCGCCCTACCGTTCCGGATAATCAAAGATGTTGGCAAGTTTTTCAGGACGATGAGGAGATTAGTGATTTTCTACAAAACAATGGTAAGTTTAAAGATACCTCCATAGATACAGAATATGATGATGGTAATGTTGATATGCAAATAAATCAAATGGAAGTGCTGCAACTTAAAGTTAACATCATTCCTAAAGGATTGATTCCTTTAGAGGAACTCTTTGATCAAGATGATGTAGCCCGCAAACCGACATTGAGGCCGACTGAAAAAGGTGTTGAAGAAGTAAATATTGGGACGGCTGAAAATCCAAGATGGTAAAGTTATCCAAGTCATTGTCACTGGAGGTAAGAGCTGAATATGTGAGATTGTTGTCTTCATTTGCTGATGCTTTCGTGTGGGATTACTCAGATTTAAAAATGTATGACACTAATATCATTCAACATACTATCCCTATTAAACCAAATCAGAAGCCTTTCCGTCAGAAGTTGAGGAGAATCAATCCGAAGCTGCTACCATCGTTTCAGAAGGAGATAAACAGGTTGTATAAGTCAGGAATCATTGTACCTATCATATTTTCTAATTGGATATCCAATTTGGTGCCCGTGAGGAAAAAGACAGGTGAGATCTGTTTGTGTATTTATTTCAGAAATTTGAATAAGGTGTCACTAAAGGACAATTATCCGCTGCCAAAAATGGACCATATATTATAGCGAGTAGTTGGAGCATCAAGGATGTCACTACTCGATGGCTATTCAAGATATAATCAAATTTTAGTGCATGAAGACGATCGTGACAAAACAACGTTCACCACTCCATGGGGAATGTTTCATTATGCCAAGATGCCGTTTGGTTTGAAAAATGCAGGTGCCACTTTTCAGCGTGCAATGGACATGGCTTTCGCCAATGAGAAAGATGTATTTTTGGTTGTTTACCTTGATGATTTGGCGGTGTTTTCAAATTCTGATGAAGAACATTTATATCACTTGAAAGTTGTTTTTCAAAAGTGTAGAAAATATGGCATTTCGCTGAATCCGAAAAAGAGCTTGTTTGCCATGGATGAAGGCAAACTTCTTGGCCACATCATATCGAAAGACGGCATTCGTGTTGACCCTGCATGTGTTGAAGCAATCTAGCAAATTGAACAGCCACGGAACAAGAAATAAATACAGTCATTTAATGGTAAAATGAATTTTCTGCGTCGTTTCATTCCAAATCTTGCTGAGCATCTTAGAGAAATCACAAACATGCTAAAAAAGGACAGTCAAGTGAAGTGGACAGAAGAGGCGGTGAAATCATTCAATTTGGTAAAGTTAGCTCTTTCTTTAGCTCCCATTTTAATCAGCCCGGATTACACACAGGACTTCATTTTGTTTTCATTTGCTTCTGAGCACACTTTGGCAGCCGTTTTAATGCAGAAAAGAGATGGAGTTGAGAAGCCCATTGCTTTTTTCAGTCGGATTATAAGGGACTGAATTTTGAAATACAACATTATTGAGAAACAAGCACTGGCTCTTGTAAAGGCCTTGAAATATTTTCGTGTGTATATACTGCATTCCCACATTATAGCCTACGTTCCTAACACGGCTGTCAAAGATGTTTTGGTACAGGCAGATCCAGAGGGAAGACGGGGTAAGTGGATTGCTGCGTTGTTAGAATATGATGTGGAGATTAAACCGACCAAGTTGATTAAGGGACAAGGACTAGCTAAGCTTATGGACGAAACAAATCTGCATGCTTTAGACATAAATTTGATCGCTGCTATGTCTGATGAGGATGAAGAAAGTGCATCATTTCAGGTATCTGATATCTTTGTTTCTTCCCCTTGGTATGCTGACATATTATATGTACTTCAGAATTTGTCTCCACCACCCAGGATGCCTAGAAATAAGAGTAGAACCTTGAAGTTGAGGGCTGCAAAGTTTTGCATATTGAATTCTGCATTATATTAGAAAGACCCTGGTGGAATGTTATTGAATTGTTTGGTAGAGGAAGAAGCCAAAAGAGTTTTGGAGGACTTTCATAGAGGAGACTGTGGGGGCCATCTATTTTGGAAAACCACAGCGAATAAGATTCTGAGAGCGGGATACTATTGGCCTACTTTATTTTCAGATGTATATAAGGCTGTTAAGATTGTCATGAATGTCAAATTTTCGAAGGGAAGCAGAAATTACAGCCTTTGCCTCTTAAACCAATTGAAGTTAGTGCACCATTTCAGCAGTGGGGGTTAGATTTCATTGGGGAAATCCATCCGGCATCTTCAAGACAGCATAGATGGATATTGACAGCAACGGATTACTTCACGAAGTGGATCGAGGCAATTCCCACCCGACAGGCTATGGATGTGGTAATTATTTCTTTTCTTGAAAATAACATTCTGTCACGTTTTGGTTGTCCTAGTAAGATAATCACAGATAATGCAGCGGCCTTCAAGTCAAAAAGGATGGTTGAATTTTGCAATAAGTATAACATCAACTTGGGACATTCGACTGCCTACCATCCGCAAGGAAATGGCTTCGCGGAGTCTTCCAATAAGTCTTTGGTAAATATCATTAAGAAATTGCTGGAAATCAATGAGAAAGGCTAGCACAAGAAATTAGTGAATGCACTTTGGGCTGATAGGGTAAGTCAGAAAAAATCCATAAGTATGTCTCCCTTTGAGTTGGTGTATGGAGTAGACACAGTGTTTCCCACTTCTCTTACTGTCCCGGTAGTCAAATTTCTTCAGGAAGCTGGTAGTGAGGAAGATCCCATGCAGCGAAGAATAAATCAGATGATTCATTTACAACAGACAAGGGAGGAGGTCTTTCAAAATACATTCAAGTTGCAGGAGCGCATCAAAAATATCTATGACAGGAAGGCGAAAGCAGATAAGTTTCAGTTGGATGAGGTGGTCCTGAAGTGGGATGCTCGAAATGAAGATAAGGGAAAGCACGACAAATTTGAAAACCTTTGGAAGGGTCCTTTTAAGATTGCAGGGTATCGTGGTCAGAACGCCTTTCTTCTCAAGGAAATGAACGGGGATGATTGTCCTGGAGGGCCGATCAATGGTCGGATGCTCAAGAGATACCATTTATGAGTATTTTCTGCTGATTTCATCATCATTGTATATATCGTTCTACTTCTGTTTTATCGCAAGTGTGTACTGATCTCTCATCTTCAGTCTGGGGCCCGAAGAGAAGGCTATAATTCTAGGGAAGGAGGTTAGTTGGTTTGAAGTTTTTGAAGTTAGTCTTATCAGTCTTTCAGTTTTAAAATCGAGTCGGTTTCAGTCAAGTTTCAGTCAATTTTTCAGTCAATAAATGTGTCAAAGGTTTTGTGTTATCCGTTCAAATAATGACTCCATCGCCCAATGGATGAAGGCACTGCCTAGCTCTTCCAGAGATCTGTCGTTCTTGGCATCTCCTTGGAGCTACCATCCCCATTGGAGCCAATGTTAGAGTCGGTCCTTACAGCCCTCCGTCAGAGATCATTTCTCTTTTTGCATATCATTTTTAGGTGTCTCGCTCACTTCACTTCGTTGCATTTCGCTAGGGGCATGCCATTGACTGATGAGAGGGTTTGGTCTTCTTGTATTCCCCCATTCTTGTACCTGCTAGGCTAATTAAAACTCCTCAGAAATCATCGAAGTTCAAATCACATCATTCATGGTCATAAATGATTATTTTCATCAACAAGAGTCTTTTAGTTTTAGAGTCTAGGGTTCAGTCTTTTGATAGGTTTAATAAATGCCCGCAGGCCATGAGGATGGTTTCGAAAAGGTTCTTAATTCAAAATTTCCTTATCAAACACATTTGAGGACATTTTTTTGTTCAAAACTCTGTTTTGAACAAGAAATTGTCAAATTCATTCTTTGTAATAATCATGTATTTTTTTTTTCACCATAAAAAAACTTCAATGCAGCCTCTAATCTTTGCCAAAGTCCAAATGCCAACATCCCTGCAAAAAAATCAAATCATTTCATTAGTTCAAACTCAGAAAATCAGTGAAAAAGCCAAAGGACAGAGTTTCATTAAATGATGAAGTGCCAAATGAGAAACATTACAAAGTGGGTTGTGGAGGAAGAAAAAATTAAATCCAACTCTTGCAAGACATTTCTCCGAGTTATATAAACCATTTGAATCAAGTTACATTTTCAAATTCTCACAGCAAAGCCAAAGTTGGATGTTGTAGAAAAATTTCATTGTTGAAGGGCCGGAATTGTGCTGACAGTCAGCGCGCGGCACATACGAGGAGCGTGCGGCGCACTGAGCAAGGTTGTGCAGTTCATTTTTACACGCGCGCGGTGCACCCAAGGCACGCGGTGCGTTGGGCATGCGCGCGGCGCATAGAGCCCTAAGGCCGGAAAATTACTCTCCTTCACCCAAACTCAATTCAAATCATCTTTTCGCCTCCAAGTAAGTGTGTTAAAGCATGCTCAATGATTTTTGGATATGCTGTGGTGGCTTAAGGCGGAGAAAACAAATGCTTGAATGGTCAAAAAGTTAACCCTATTTCTACATCCAAAATTGCTCCATAGGGTTTTGAAAGAAGTGTTGGTGATATTGTTAGTGTTTCAAACTTGTTTCAAACAACATGTATGCTCTTGTTATGGAATGTCATTATTGCCACTGTTAGATTTACCACAGTCCCATTTTCAGTGTTCTCATATCCCTTTATACTCTTGACCCCCAGGTGAAATCCCAAACCCTACTTATTACCTCTTTCCCTTCCATTGATTAAAATCCAAGTTTTCATAAGGATCAATGGTTGTTTTCATGTTTTTGACTGCACTTTTTCCATTTGAATAACTCTTATATCTATCACTTGGCAAGTCCCATTAGTATTACCCATTCCTATACCATTTTTAAAGGTATGTAATCCCAACATTTCCCAAAGCAGTGAGTAAATAGTTTGTCTTTTCCAAAGTCACTTGATAGTCCATTGTGTCACTTGACAGTCCATTGTGTCACTTGATAGTCCATTGTGTTACTTGACAGTCCATTGTGTTCATTGTAACATTTCCCACAGTCCCCATTCCATGTTAGAAACAGTTGGCATATTTGATAGTGAAAGGCAAAGCATCTAGTCATCATTTTCAGACATACTCCTAATGCTTGTTTTCGCCATACCTATATCAGCATATATTTTTCAAACATCTTGATTTCAGCGCCATGTCAGAGACGAATTCAATTTATGAGCAGGAGTATGACAATGATTCCACAGCAGAGGTTAATGTGCCAAGGAGGTCTCACAAAAGTGGCAAAATTGGTAGGCATGTCAGGGAGGAACCTACTTCTTTGGTTCAATTGCAGGCTTGCCCGCTTGCAATGGATTGTTTTCAGCATCAGTCATGTTTCCAATACTGTGAGATGATTTCCCAAACTTAGCATCATCATGAGTTAGCGCGCCTATTTGTTCTACATTTACATGATGGCCGTGTAAACCTTGCTGGAGTAAACTTTATTTTGTCACCAGAGACCATTGCTCAGGCCACCGGGATACCAAACATAGGAGAGGAATGGAACAAACGACAGCAGCTAGAGAAATCCTATTATGAGCCATATATCAGACCTGGATATATGAGGCAGCTGAGCAGGGTATTTCCATTCCGATTTCTGAAGGATGAGTATGCACCATTGATGAGACTGATCATTCGATATTTGAGTTGCGAGGGCAGATTCTCGCGTCTCTATGCGTACCATATCCGTTTGTTGATGCATTTCACGAGGGTACGTATGATGAGCATTCCATACTTCATGTACCGTAACATAGAGCGGATGACATTTCTTGTACAGAAAAAGACCCCATCACAGCAGCGTAACAGCATATATCACTACGCACTGATCAAAATCATGGTGGTACATCAGCTAACACAGCAGGGCATCGCATGGGATGAATTCATCTCCCGTGACTTCTTTGCAGCGCCACAGCCGGCTCCCGATGTATTTCATGATGAGGGAGAGCCTTCACACCAGTTTGATATTCCTGAGACTGAGCATATCAATGCTCCAGTGTATGTGACATATCAGCGAGGCCATAGAGCCTTATTTGCAGCTACACGACGAGTACTATCTCCACCCGAGGTGGAAGGGGTCTTGCCTTCGACATCAGCACCGGTATAGGTTCAGGAGAGAGGCAAGAGGCCTATGCAGGATGAGGGCCCTTCAGGAGGCCGAGACACTGATTTTACACTCATCGATGTTGATGCGAGCTCTCCTAGCTTGAAACTGAAGGAGGTCATCCAGGAGCAGAAAGCTGAAATTGGTATTTTGAAAGAGAATTTGTAGAGAGCACAGTGGGTGATAAAGTACTTGGAGCAGCGGAACAAACAGCTGGAGGATCAGCACACACTTTTTGAGCTACGGCGAATCCGTGAAGATCGACAATTGGCCCGGAAGAGACTTGGTGACATGACACCAATTGAGCGAGAGACCGAACTCATGCATGTTAACATTCATTTGGAGAAGTTTTTGGCAAAGGACAATAGAGACAAAGACATGCTCTGTCATATGAAAGGTCAATATTAGGCCCGCATGCACGTTTGCAAAGCAAAAATGAAGATCCTGAAGAGAAGGTTGAGCAGAGCACTGAAACGGCGAAAGAGACCTGATCCACTCTGGATTTTGGCCGAGGCTTCATTGGCTGAGCATGAGGCATGATGGGGGATCTTCATTCTAAATTTCAGCAAATTTGGAGAAGTTTTTGTCATTTTTGAAAATTTTGGTCTCAAAACAGGTTTTTCCGCCCAACGCGTAGCGCGTCCTGATGCACGCTTATGATTGGGACACTTTCTGGATGAAAAATTTGTATTTTTGGATTTTTCATGGTAATTTATGCATGCTCAGAAATGGCTGAAGCATTTCATCAAGTTCTGGATGATCAAAAGGGCCAAAAACACCATGAAAATCACCTTTCTGCCACCTTTTGCACCAGCAGGAAGTACTTTTGGGAGAATGAAGTTTTGGAGGGGAAAATGAGATCCAAATTGAAAAATTCCACTTGGGTTGGATAGCAGACATCCAGGGATTTCCAACAAGCTATCATGATCTTGATTTTGACTTCTAGAAGTGCTCCAAAAGCAGGTCCAAAGTTGCACGGCGCATAGAGGAAATTAGCCTATTTTTCACCTTCCAGCTCAGAAATTCGGCCAGTTTGGACTAGTTTTACCTCTTGATGTAATTTTTGACCCAGATTGATGTAATTTGATAAAAATTATGTAATTTTGGCATGTATTTACTTTTTCTAGATGGTTCACTCATAAAAAAGTGAAAATCAAGTGAACGAATCAGTTTCCTTTCTTTTAGAGGTAAGTTGTTTGGCTGCCTAAATTTTAGCTCCTTGTTTAGAATTGGTTCAAACTGCTCCTAGAAGCATCGACCCCTAGAGGCATGGGAAGGGCAAGACTTGTATATTTATTGTATTTTCTGAGACACTTTCAGGGTTGGACTCTTGGGAAAAGTTTGGCACACTATTGTACATATTTTCTGCATTTTTGTCTAAGTAAAGATCAAAGGTTTTGCAGCACCTGTTGGGATTCTTGTGGCTTTTAGTTCTTGATGGTGTTTTCTCTCAGTTTTTTGTAAGTTCTTTCATGTTTAATGTATTCCATTCCCTTCTTTTTCTTTTGAAACTAAATTAATGAGTAAATGAGGTAGAATCCATTGATTTCATTGCTCTGCCTTTAAATTTGTTTAGTTTTATATGTTTTCGCCAGTTTCGAGAGGATCCTTGTTCTCCCTTGCCTTCTTTAGCTCCTTGTCATTCTGATCCATCCATACACATAATCAAAAAGCATCAAGACTACTGCCTCCCTTGCCCCAACTCGAATTTTGCAAAGATCTGGCCTCATCCCCGAGCCCAAAATTGTTTTTCCCATTTTTCCAACGAAAACCCAAAAATTTAAAACAAACCTTCCTATCTATTTACTAGCCTAAAATCAGTATCTATTATAGTTCATCTTAGCCCCTTTGAAAATCCTTTGCCGAGATAGACCCGGAGAGAGCCCTCTCCTGTCCTCGTAGGGCTAGCTACGAGGCTAAGCTTGGTTTGATGTTGCCTTGAGTTTTACCTTATTTCAGCCTAAGGTAGATTCGAGCGCTAACAGAATCCACATAATAGAAGTTAGATGCACAAATGGAACCAGATGGTTAGCCAAGCAACAAGCGGAGGAGAAATAATAGGGTAGAGCTGCAGGGATGGTTAAATGAAAATTTATTTGGAAATTGCTAGTTCCATCCGCCATTAATTGCGAGTGAGGAGGATTGAAGGTCTAGGGAGGGGGGAGTAAATGTCACAAAGTGCTCACTTCCTCCTCTATTAACCTTATCTATGGTATGCACGTGCTGGAGTGAATGAGCCTCTGTTATGTTTATCTAAGTTCCAATGCGTCGATGAACCAGGTGGTCGCCTATACAGGTCCAGTCAAACACCCACATTCGAGGGTTGAAGATCTTTAAGGAACAAATTATTGCAATTCATGCAGAAAGACTCATCGAAGATGGAGTGGAATTTGCTCAAGAAGAGAGGATAGTCTTGTTCCACACCTTTGTTGGCTAAGAGATATGTTACTTCATTAGCTGATCTACGAACATGCATAAAGGTAATGGTTGTGTGTATTTGAAGCTAATGTTCCAAATTTTATAGTCTAGAGGTTAAACGCAAGCTCTTTCATATTTTGGAAGAGGATGAGCCATGAAGTAGATGCTGAGAAGAATCTATGATTATATGAGTATCCCCTTCCACCTCCAGGGGAAAGAGGTCATTCTCTCAAGCTAGGTTGAGACCTTGGATGAGTCCCTCTAGCTCAGAAAATTCGTTGCTAAACCAACCAATGGATCCAAAGAAAATCAGCAAGGGTACCCCCACAGACTCACGAAAAATTATACCAAAGCCAGCTTTGTTTAGATTTCCTTTTGAGGGTCCATCCAAGTTGAGTTTGTAGAGATCCTGAGGAGGAGGCCTCCAATATCTTGGATATTTAGAAGGGGTGTTGAAAGAAGGAGAGAATGTGGTGTTGCAAGGGATAGACAGGTTTGAATTGGCCCATATCTGGCGTTTTGAGGGTAGGCTTGGGAGATCTGAGTTCATCCACTAACGCAAGGCTAAGGTTTCCTTTCTATTGTTGCAGAATTTTATCCGAAATTTTTCCTGAGACGTTGACCGATATATGAAGATACTGTTATTCCTCACATTCCATATTATCAAGAGAAATAGCCGAGGGATGAACAACAAGAGTGAGTTGAGGATATTATAGGTGAAGGGGGCTTTCTGCCAATGAAGGATCATATTAGTAACATCACTATGCCTTCTGTTGGTTCGACGGAAAAGAGTGGCGACTCTATCTGAAAGAGTTCTTGAAAAGGGGCAAAGATTTAGTAGATGATCCATGGTTTCCACTTGATTCTGACATAGGGGCATCGTGAATGGACAATGAGTACTTTTTTTAGAAGATTTTCCCAAGTTAATATGTGGTGCTTGCTAAGTAGATAGAGGAAGGTGGAGACTTTGGGTAAGATGTTAGTGTTCCATATTTTTGACCAAATTTTTTCAGCTTTATTTGGATCAGATAGATGGAGCAGTTGATAGAATTCCTTGGTAGTGAAGACTCCTTCGGGAGCATGACCCCACCTGAGAATATTTGGTACATCGAGACATAAAATTTTCCTTTTTACAAGTTCCAAGAAGATGTCATCATGGGATTCCTCATGCCAATTTTCTTGCCATTAAGCAGTGTGAAGCCAATTGCGAAATCCCTGGGTTTTTAGTGATGTCCAAATGTGATTGATTAGAATTTTCTCACTGCCTTGAAGATTTGATTACCACCAAGGTTTTTGAAAGAGTGTTGCAATTCTAGGATGCTTCTGCCACAATTATTCCCAACAGTGAGCTTGGGATCTTGAACAAATTTTGCAAAGGATGTGATATTGGATGAGGAACTTGTATTGATTGGCTTCCATATTTTTGAGCCTCTAATCTCTAGATTGTAGCGAGTAAGATCTTCATGAGGGAATTTTTTTGTGTATTTAGCTGCTAAGATCTGGGCGCAGGGAGTATGAGGACTCGACACCCATTTCCACAAAATACGATCTCCCATGACGGTGTTTCTTTGCTCAAGGTCCCTCAAACCCAATCTTCCATAATATTTGTGTGAACAGACGACAGACCATTTAACTAAGACCCATCTCATGTTGTCCTTGTTGGCACCCCATAGGAAGGTGTGTTGTAGATTACCAATGGATTTCAGTGCCCATTTTGGAGTAGCTATCACTAAAAATAGGTACAACGACATGGATTGAAGGAAAAACTTGATCAGTACAAGACAACTGACAATGTTGAGAGCACCGTGGGTCCAAGGAGTCAATATTTCTTCCAATTTCTCCAGAAGCTCCTTCCAAAAATTATACTTGATAGAAGATTTAATGAAAAGGGCTCTGAGGTATTTTGAAGGGAGTGAGGCAATGGTAAAGCCTAGGGTACACACAATTTTACGTTGAGTGACAACGAGAGTATTAAACAAAAAGAGTTGCGATTTTTCGACATTGATAGTGGTTCGGGAGGCTTTGGAGAATCAATCGAGCAGACACTTAAGAGAGTTGGCTTCCTGAAAAAAAGGATGGCTCGAAAGCATGTTATTATCCACAAATTTTTTATTCCTGACGTCCTCCCTTGTCAACCTTATTTATGGTCTACACATGCCTAAGTGAATGAGCCTTCGTTATGTTTATCCAAGTGCCCTTGCGTCGATGAACCAGGTGGCTGCCTATACAAGTCGTGTCAAACACTTGCATCTGGGGGCTGAGGATATTTAAGGAACAAATGATTTCAAGTCATGCACAAAGATTCATCGGAGATGGTGTGGAAGCTGCTAGAGAAGAGAGGAGAGTCTTGTTCCACACCTTTTTTGGCTAAGAGATATGTTACTTCATTGGTTGATCTATGAACATCCATAAAGTTAATGGTTGTGTGGATTTGAAGCCAATGTTCCAAATTTTACAGTCTAGAGGCTAAATGCAAGCTCTTTCAAATTTTGGAAGAGGATGAGCCATGAAGTAGATGCTGAGAGGAATCTATAATGATATGAGAATCCCCTTCCACCTCTAGGGGAAAGAGATCATTCTAGAGCTAGGTTGAGTCCTTGGATGAGTCCCTCTAGCTTGGAGGAGTTATTTCTATCCCAACCAATGGATCCAAATAAAATCAGAAAGGGTACCCCCATAGAGTCACAAAAAATTCTAACAAAACTAGCTTCACCCGGATTTCCTTTTGAAGGTCCATCAAAGTTGAGTTTGTAGATATCCTTTGGAGGAGGCCTCCAATATCTTAGATATTTTGAAGGGGTGTTAAAAAAATGAGAGACTGCGATGTGGAAAGGGGTATATAAGTTCCAGTTGGCCCATATGTGGCATTCTGAGGGTAGGGTTGGGAGATCTAAGTTCATCCACTGAGGCAAGGCTAAGGATTCATTTCTATTGTTGCAGAATTTTGTCTAGAAATTTTCCTGAGATGTTGACAGATCTTTGAAGATTCTATTATTCCTCACATTTCATATTGTCTAGAGAAATAGCCGAGGGATGAGCAGCGAGAGAGAGTTGAGGAGATTATAGGTGAAGGGGGCCTTTTTCCAATGAAGGATTGTATTAGTGACATCACTTCCCCTTCTGTTGGTTCGACAGAAAAGAGTGGTGACTCTGTCCCAAAGACTGCTTGAAAAGGGACAAAGATCTAGTAGATGATCAATGGTTTCCACCTGATTCTAACATAAGGGCACCGTGAAGGGACAATGAATCCTTTTTTCAAAATATTGTCCCAAGTTAAGATGCAGTGCTTGCTGAGTAGCCAGAGGAAGGTGGAGACTTTGGGTCAGATGTTAGTGTTCCATATTTTTGACCAAATTTTTTAAGCTTTATTTGGATCAAATAGATGGAGCAGTTGATAGGATTCCTTGCTAGTGAAGACTCCTTCGGGAGCATAACCCCACCTAAGAATATCTGGTCCATCAAGACATCTAATTTTCCTTTTAACAAGTTCCAGGCAGATCTCATTATGGTATTCCTCATGCCAATTTTCTTGCTATTAAGTAGTGGGAAGCCAATTGCGAAATCCATGTGTGTTGAGCGATGTCCAAATGTGTTTGATTTGAATTTTCTCCCTGCCTTGAAGATTTGATTACCACCAATTTTTTTGAAAGAGTGTAGCAACTCTAGGATGTTTCTACCATAAGTATTCCCAAAAGTGAGCTTGGGATCCTGAACGAATTTCCCAGAAGCTGTGAGATTGGATGAGGAACTTTTATTAATAGGCTTCGAGATTTCAGAGCATCTAATCTCCAGATTGTAGTGAATAAGATCTTCATGAGGCCAATTTTCTGTGTATTTAGCTTCTAAGAGCTGGGCCCAGGGAGTATGAGGTCTGGACACCCATTTCCACCAAAGACGATCTCCCATGATGATGTTTCTTTGCGCAGGGTCCCTCAAACCCAATCCTCCAGAATATTTGGGTGAGCAGACCACAAACCATTTAACTAAGGCCCATTTCATGTTGTTGTTGTTGCCACCCCATAGAAATATACGTTGCATATTACCAATGGATTTCAGCACCCATTTTAGAGTAGCCACCACTGAAAATAGGTAGAGCAACATGGATTAAAGGACACACTTGATCAACACAAGAAGACCGACAATGTTGAGAGCACGGTGGGTCCAAGAAGTTAATATCAGTTCCAATTTGTCCAAAAGCTCCTTCCAAAAAGTATATTTGATGGAAGAGTCAATGAGAAGGGCTCTAAAGTATTTTGAAGGGAGTGAGGCAATGGTAAAACCTAGGGTATGCACAATGTTGCATTGAGTGACAACATGAGTATTGATGTAAAAGAGTTGTGATTTTTCGGCACTGACAGTGGTTCAGGAGATTTCAGAGAAAAAATCGAGCAGATACTTAAAAAATTTGCCTTCCTGAACAAAAGGATGGCCCAAAAGCATGTTATCATCCACAAATTGTTGATGGGGGAGGGGTACGTTAGTGTGAATATATATTCCACTGAGAGTTTGAATGTGCATAGCATGATGAATTAAACAGCCTAACCATTCCTCCATGAGGAAAAATAAGAAAGCGGAAAGAGGATCTCCCTAAAAGATACATCTTGAGGGAGTAAAGGTGGGAGAGTAAAACTTGTTGACCAGAATGGAGAAAAAGGTAGAGGAGTGCATCTCATGATCCATCTGATCCAAGCGGGGCTGAAGCCAAAGGCCAAGAGCAGATGGCGGATGTAAGTCCAGCTGAGCTTGTCAAAAAAATTTGAGAGATTGATCTTGAGAAGCATGCTTGGATTTTTCTGCACTTTTAAAGAGTGGATGAATTCATGGAGGATAATACCAGCTAGAATTTCTTGAACCTCCACATATTCCTTTTGTTCTGGTGATATGAGCAATGGGAGGAGAGGTTTAATCCTATTGGAAATCAATTTTTATATTGCCTTATAAATGACGTTGCAAGGGGTTATGGGGTGGTACTTACCCAGCATGGAAGCCAAATCCTCTTTGGGGATCAATGTGAAAAAGGTGGGATTGAGTGCCAGTAGAACCTAGTGCATGCTTCTGGGTTCTTCAACTAGGTCCTAGACCTCCTAACTGATCACATCACAGAAGGAGTGGAAGAATTTGGAGGTGAAGTCGTCCGGACCTAAAGCTTTCCCATATTTGAGCTGCAACATTGCTTGTTCAACCACTTGCAATGAGGTGGGTGGCAACAAAATTTTATTGTGATCTTCTGTGATAATATTTGGGACATGCTGTATGATTCTATTGATAGCTGGTTGGCGATCTATGTTGGGTTCTTTAAGAATGTCCTTTAAATATCCAATGGCTTCTATTCAATCATCATGTGCGTCGAAGCGGTACCCATGTTCATTCTTTAGTATTCAGATGCGATTGTGAATTTGGCACTTGATGGTAAAGCAATGGGATTTTTTTGTGTTTTTTTCCCCTTCTTTGAACCATAAAATCTTGGATTTCTATTTCCATATAATTTCCTCTTGTTTTTTCTGATATTCCAATTTCCCCATCAGATCTCCCTCTTGGTCTGTGAGTGTGTCTGTGCGACCTTATATAATGATATTTTATTGGAGGCAGGTCATCTGATCTTCCAACTCTATTTTATTGTTGAAGATTTTTCCAAAGGATGAGTGATTCCATTTCTTGAGTTTTGCTTTGAAAGTTTTGAGATTATAATAAAATAAAAACATTTTGGAACCCATCTGCGGGGTAATTCTATGCCACCAATTCATAACCAAATCCTTGAAACCATGATGACTTAGCCAAAATTGTTCAAAATGGAAGAGCTTGTTACTTTTTATGCCAAGGAAGGACCATTGCAATTGGATGAGAAAGTGATCTGATCCAGAAGTGGGTAGAATGGTGGTGACGAGATCGCCACCAAAATGGATAGAGTTTGTTAGAAAAATTATATATTACAGAGTAATGCAACACATAAAATATGCGGAAAACACAAGCACACAAAACACATAAAACCAAAGAGAGACAGATATATGTGGTTCACCCTATTTGGGCTACGTCCACCCTGAACAGCCAGTCCTCCCTTTCGATTATCCAGCAAAATGAAGAGACATAACCTACAATAGATTCATTTCAATACCCTCTATTCACTCTCACAATTTCCCTATCTGTTTCTCTCTCTGAGAATACACATACAATATATATCTGCAATACAATACCCTTATAGAAGCGAGGGGTTGCCTTCTAGGGAAAAAAACCCTAAACTAAACATAACTTCTACTGTCAGATCATCTGCCTAATGAACGACCCAGATTGACTAGAAATTACTATACTTTTACAAGGCAATTTTACATATGTTTTTAGCTTTGGGGGCACTGCCCTAAAAATCCCCTGCCAAGGGGGGGGCTCCATAAAGTCACAGTCACCCCCCCTGGACCCCCCAGGCAGCGTTTAATTACGGGCGGTGTTGCCGCCCCATTAAGGTACAAGGGTCCAACGCTGTGATACAAAATAAACAAGATAATCAGGCTCCACACCCAACAATATCCCACTTGGATACTGATTGTAGAAACTACATCACTGCTTCATTTTATGGACAATGACTCCTCTTTGGACCTAGCTATTTCGCATCTTCATCGTCATCATTGAAGACCAATTGAAACTAAACATAATCTATTTTTCTCCCTGGTTACAACTTTTGTTAGCATATCTACAAGATTCTGGCTACTGTGTATCTTTTCCAGCTTCAATTCTCCATCTTCCAATACTGACCATATGAAATGGTACTTGAGCTGTATGTTTTTAGTCCTAGAATGAAATGTTGAGTTCTTTGAAAGATGAATGGTACTTTGGCTATCACTGTATAATGTGCCCATATCATGCTTCTTACCCAATTCATCATAAACCTTTGAAACCAAATAATTTCTTTACTAGCCTCTATAGCTGCAACATACTTTGCTTCTATTGTTGAAAGCGCAACAACACTTTGGATTTTTGAAACCCAACTCATAGTTGTTCCACCTACAGTAAATACATATCCTGTAGTTCTCCTCCTGTTATCTCTGTCACCTGCCATATCTGCATTAACATGTCCCTGTAGAGCAACGTTCTAACCACCAAAGCATAATTCTTGATTTGTGGTACCTCTCAAATATCTGAGAATCCATTTTACTGCCATCCAATGTTCTTTTCCTAGATTTTTCATGTACCTGATTACAACTCCCACTGCATGTGCAATATTAGGCCTTTTGCAGACCATTGCATACATTAAGCTTCCAACTGTTTATGCATATGGAACTTTAGACATATGATCCATTTCTTCTTGGGTCTTGGGACACATCTCCTTACTAAGTTTGAAATGGCTAGCAAAAGGTGTACTAACTGTTTTTGCATTCTGCATATTAAATCTTTTCAACACCTTCTGTATGTACTCATTTTGCGATAGTGTTAATTTGCGATTTTTCTTGTCTCTAGTTATTCTCATACCAAGGATTTGTTTTGCAGCTCCCAAATCCTTCATTGAAAATGAATTTTCCAATTTTCTTTTGAGCCCATTTATTTCCTACATGTTAGACCCTACAATAAGCATGTAATATACATAAAATAACAATATAATATAGCTTCCACCATTTTACTTTTTCAGATAAACACAATGATAAAAGTGACATCTAGTATAACCTTGTTCAGACATAAACTTGTCAAATTTTAGATACCACTACATTGGAGCCTGTTTTAAGCCATACAAGCTCTTCTTTAGCCTGCAGACTAATTTTTCTTTTCCTTTGACCTCATATCCTTCTGTTTACTGCATATAGATCTCTTCCTCCAAATCTTCATGGAGAAATGTTGTCTTTACATCTAACTGTTCAAGATGTAAATCTTCTGCTACTACAAGACTTAAAATAGTTCTGATTGAATTCATATTAACAACAGGAGAAAATATTTCATCAAAATCAATACCTTTTTTTGTGTAAACCCCTTCACCACAAGTCTAGCTGTGTACCTTTGTTTTCCTCCACCTTCTTCCTTCATCCTGTAAACCCATTTATTCTACAATGTAGTTTTACCTGCAGGCAACTTGACTAAGTCCCAAGTCTGGTTATGAATTAAGGAGTCCATCTCTTCTTCCATTGCTAGCTCCCATTTCTTCCCGGTTTCAACCTACATTACTTCTTCATAACATTCATGTTCAACAGAATCAGTCAACAATAAATAATATAATGAAGGAGAGTGGTGTTCAGGGGGTCTAGTTATCCTGGTAGATCTTCTAACACCACTTTCAGGTGTTTGAGTTGCCTATTGCTGTTGTGGTGGTTGTTTTTGCTGTGGCTATTGATTATTATTATTTTCAAGAACCTTTACCTTTTCCGTGATTTCATCAAGAACTGTGTATTTTTTGTTTTCTTATTCCATGCCACACCTGATAAGAAATATTTTCATGACTATGTTCAAGGATATTTTGGACAAGTCCTTTTGGGTGAAGATAAACACCGTAAAATTGTTGGAATGGGTAAGGTTCTTGTAAAAAAAAAGAATGGAAACCAATGGCTATTAAAGGAGGTAAGGCATGTTCCAGATCTGAAGAAAAATCTGATTTCAACAGGGCAGTTAGGCGGTGAAGTTTGTGTGACAAATTTCACAGATAAAACTTGGAACGTCACCAAAGGAGACTTGGTAATAGAAAAAGGCGAAAATGTTGGTACATTGTATTTATGCAATGGTATTTCTAACTCTGTTAATGCTTTAACTTCCAAAGGAGAAGATGCAACATTATAGCATCATAGGCTCAGACACATGAGTGAGAAGGGGATGAAGATTCTTCACTCAAGAAATTTATTGTTGGGTTTGAAGAATATTGTTTGAATTTCTGTGAGAATTGTATTTATGGAAAAAAAAAAAGAGTCAGAATTCTCAAAGTTGGGAAATAAAATAAGAGTGAAAAACTAGAGCTTGTGCCTACAGATGTATGGGGACCTTCTCAGGTATCATATCTCAATGGCTCTCATTATTATTTTAATTTTATTGATGATGCAACTAGAAAAACTTGGATTTATTCTATTCAGAATAAATCTGATGTATTTGATACTTTCAAGAAATGGAAAGCTTTGATTGAGATTGAGTCAGGAAGGAACTTGAAGTGTCTCATATCAGACAATGGAGGTGAATATTCTTATTCTAGTGAAAAATTATATATTACAGAGAAATTTTACATCTGTTTTTAGCTTCGGGGTTGCTACCCTCGAAACCCCTTGCCAGGGGGGGGGGCTCCATAAATTCATAACTACCCCCCCTGGACCCCCCAGGAAGCATTTAATTATGGGAAGCGTTGCTGCCCCATTAAGGTACAGGGCTCCAATGCTGTGATACAAAAGAAACAAGATAATCAGGCTCCACACTGAACAGAGTTGTCTAAGATGAGGAATCTGTCAAGGCGCAAAGCTATTTTCTGAGATCCTCCTCTACAGTTATTCCAAGTATGAATGTCATTGGAAGTTTGGATATATATGAGATGATTGATCTGAATGAACTCCTTGAATATGTGGTTGTCTGCTTCAAGCCTCGAGTGTCCTCCTTTTCCTCCAAGCTGGCGACCATGTTGAAATCCCCACCGAGAACCTAGAGTGGGTGGGTTCGATGAGAGTTCATCCTCTCAATAGAGTCAAGGAGATTGATTTTTTGTGTTGTTGGTTGGTGGAAATATACATTGGTGAGATGGCCATGAATGTTGGCACCTAGAAGATGGAACGTGTCATGAATGAAGTTGTGAGAGTCGTGAATATTGGTCAGAGTGATTTGGAGAGGGTCACAAGACAAAGCTAGTCCTCCTGAGGCACCAAGTCCATCTATAGTGATCATGTGGAAGTCATTTCATAATCTTGAGAAAATGGTTTTCAAGGTGGTACTAGAACATTTGGTTTCTTACATAAATAAAATGGTGGGATTTTCTTGGGAAATTCTTTTCTTGATCAGTCAATGCTTGAAGGGGTTATTTAGCCCTCTGATATTCCATGAGATTAGTTTCATTGAGAAATATGAGGAATGGTAGTGTAGAACCTAGTTAGCTTGGGATATCTTCCCGATTCAACCAGTTGGCCACCAAGGACGATGAGGTGTTGAAAATCAGGACACCCGCCCCTTTTTCTAGATTCTTTCATGATTTTTTTGGTATTTGGCAAGGTACTGGCTTGAATGACAACACAGGCAGTTCTTGAGCTCTAGAGAAAGCTTGATCAAGACATTAGATCTGCTAAGTGGGAATATGTGAAATTATTTACTTTTGCATGCTGCTTCCAAACCTAGGATGTTGAGATTTCCAAAATATATTCTATCCAGTCCTTCATCCATGGCAGAGGGTTGATCCATCTCTTGTCTTTTCCCTTTGTTGTCCTGATTATCAAGTGAGGTTTCAGCCAGGATTGGTTCAGGAGATAAGAGTGTTGAAGGGTGGCAGGGAGATGACATGGGATTGCTTGGTTCTGGAGGGGTATTGGTTACATTCAAGGGAGGCTCGGGAGGTGAAGAGGTAGGAGCATTCTAGGAGGGATGACTAGCTAAAACATCGAAGTTGTTGTTATTCAAAGGTTGAGAGGCCTTTGGGGCAGATTAAGGTTTTCTTGCATGCCATCTACAGCTTGTGATCTTTGTGAAACCATCCAGATCTTGGGCGTCGAAGCCCGTGTTGAGTTTCTGGATTTGATTCTGGGGGAAATCTCTAAAGAGATTACTACACTCGTGACATTTGCGACATCTGAAGGGCACATGTTCATAGTCAACTATTTGAACCCATTCAAAGTAATCGCGTAGAAGACTTACCGAGTTAGGAAGGGTATTGGTTGTGTGCATGTAAACGAAAATTCTGGCATAGGTAGTATATTAGTTGATCTTGGTTTCTTCTGCGATTTTGATGAAATCTCCCAGATTGTTTCTGATGCCATTGAGAGAGAGAACATCCCAATAGTCCTAAGGGAAGGGGTACGGTCAAACCAAATCTGGTGCCCAGTTGAATTCCTCTTTGTCAGGGTTGAATCTTTCCACCCAATTTCTAAGGAAAAGTCATGTTGTGTTGAAGAATTAGGGTGCCCCATCCATGATTCTATTCTTGTCATCAATGCATGTGAAGATGATGTTGAAAAAGCATTTCGATCCTATCTCGAGAGAGATTTTCCCCTTTGACTTCCACTTTGAAGTGATCCAGCCCATAAAGGCTCTCTCGATGGGCCAGAAGCCAATGACCTTACCGATGACCACGTGGTCCTTCATGTATTGGATTCTGCCATTGATTCACTGTGCTAGTAAGTAGATATTGGGTCTTTCCACCTCCTTGGAAATGTATGTTGACGAAGTTTTTTTCTTATGATTTGTTTTGTCCACTTGCAAGTCTGTCAGGGGTTCAGTCATCCCTAAGAGGTTTAGATGCATGGTTGGACTGTTCTAGGGAGTGGTGTCAGATCTCGTTGTCGCGTTGGTTGCAGGTGAATGAAAAGGGGGGGGGGGGAACCATTATCCCCCCATCAAGAGCCTCCATACTGGACAACCCAACCGAATGGAAATACAAGAAGCTTCATAGAAGGAGCTGGGTGGGAGGAGCCACGGACGAACTCTAGCCCTAGGTTGACTAGAAACCCTAGATCGCCATGGATCCCTCAGGTTCTCTTATCATATTCATCTTGATATTAAGATGCTGATGAAATTTCTATTAGTTTCCCTCTTTGTTTGCAATCTCTAGGTACTGGACACAAGAGGTCTGTTAATCTTTATCTTGGAGGTAAAATCCACAGGTACTGGACACAAGAGGTATGTTAATATTACAGGGACAATCCCTAGGTATTGGAAAAAATGCCTTAATATTTATATCACTAATTCAAGCTTTACATAACGATATTGTGAATATGATTCCATTACATAGCTCTTGATTTATAGTTGGACATTTCATGCATGCAAATTGCCACATTTAAAGTGAATGTACAACTTGTCGACTTGTTTTTATAAAATTTGGAAAAATTTGAGAAATGTTTAAATCAAATACGTGCTTTATCCTCAGATATTCGGGCCTATGAGCTCAAGAAGAGGCCAAATAATATTTTGAATGTAAAATTTTGATTAAAAACGAGATGTCAATGAAAAAAATAATGGAAAAAAGTAATAAAAAATTATGTCTTCCTTCAAACTTAGGCTAAAACAAAAAAAATATCATGAATTTTTGTGCAAGTTTAATAAATCATGGCCCAATGGGTCACTATGGTCCGTTGAGCCCTTTGGGCATGGAAAATATTTTAATATCAACTTTATATCTATTAATAATGGAAACAAGTAATTAAAAATATGTCTTCCTTCAAACTTAGGTTAAAACAAAAAAATATCATTGATTTGTGTGCCACTTTAATAAATAAGGACCCAATGGACCACTATAGTACCTGGAGCCCTTTGGACATGGAAAATATTTTAACATCAACTTTATATAAATATATATAGAAGAAAACCTAAATCTAAAATTCTTAGACTATGTCAAAATAAAATAAGTAAATATCCACATTAAAAAATATTTTAATATTAACTTTATATATTTTAATATCAACTTCATATAAATAAAGTAATAAAAATTAAATTTAAAATAGTTAGCATATATCTAAATGTAAAGTAGTTAGCTTATATGTAAAATATATCGATATCCATATTAACAAAATATTTTAATATTAACTTTATATAGATAAACTTTTAATTAAATATTAAAAAATAAAAAAAATGATTATTGAAAAGCTTGGTATAATTTTTTTATCATCAATATCCAGTTGATATATATATATATATATATATATATATATATATATATATTTAATATTTTTCCTCCATATTCATATAGTCAAGTTAAACTCTAACATGTTAGACACATAATGAATATTTATTCTAATGTTTTTGATGTTTGTTATCTAAAAGAATATTTCGTATAATGGTGTAGATTTTTATTGGTTAAACTTTCCTTGAAAACTTAAATATATATTCCTCATATATATAACAACCATTTATAACATCGCTGATATTTTAAATTTTTGTAAAGAAACAAATAATTATATCTATTTTACAATACTAAATAAAATAAAATAAAATAATATATATATATATATATATATATATATATATATATATATATATATATATATATATATCTGTGTGGTTAATATCTTATTTCTTTTCATTCTTGAATGAGCAAATTTAAAATATATAATTAAAGAACAATTACTTTAAAATATATAATCAAATTAAAGGAGAGTTACTTTAACATATATTTTAAATTTTTATCACAGTGTAATTTATATCTAAATTATATAATGAAATAGATAATTATAAAATAAATATCGATAATTTATTTTTTTAACTAATAATAAATATTGATAATTTATTTATTTTTTTAATTTAATATTTTTTATTAGTTATATAAAAAATTATAACTAAAACATAATAATATTTAAAATTTTATTAACTTATTTTATTTTTTATTATTTATATAAAAAATTATAACTAAAATATAAAATAATATTTAAAAAAAACATGGTTAATATCTTATTTCTTTTCATTCTAATTTAAAATATATAATTAAAAGAGAGTTATTGTAAAATTTATAATAATATATAATAATATATAATTATAGGAGAGTCACTTTGTATGATTGCGTGAAACAAGGAACAAAAGAGGGTTATTTCAAATTATGATTCTGAGAGCTACATTTAT